>APFE030765423.1:0-118829 GCA_000404065.3 Pinus taeda
CAATGGCAAGT
Source organism: Pinus taeda (assembly GCA_000404065.3). Taxonomy (NCBI): domain Eukaryota; kingdom Viridiplantae; phylum Streptophyta; class Pinopsida; order Pinales; family Pinaceae; genus Pinus; species Pinus taeda. The sequence continues at coordinate 12 of APFE030765423.1, forward strand.
ACATAAGGCTGCATCACCTGTAGAATAAGCACAGGAAAATGCGAGAAAGCAGAGGCAACAATGCCTTATTTGGAATTGAATCCTCGTGCATAAATGCGAAAAGCGAGAAAGCAGAGGCAACAATGCCTTATTTGGAATTGAATCCTTGTGCATAAATACAATACAAAGGTTTTAAAAAATGTATTCTGTAATACATATCCACACAAATTTGTTACAATGGACATTAAAAATGATTACGCTTTCAAACCATGCCGTGTGATACGATTTCTACAAGTATATTAAAATCTAAATTAAGTTAATCGATTGATACAAAAAATTCGAAAAACTTAAAAATAACACTCCAACAATTAAATTAACTTTGAAAATAAAAATAAAAAACGAGTACTCAAATAATTTCATTAATATATTAAATTTTGAGTTAATTTAATTGAATACTCACACAACTTCGAAAAATTGAAAACCAATGCATTAACAAAATTTAATAACTCCCAATTTAATTTAATTGAATACTCACACAACTTCGAAAAATTGAAAACCAATGCATTAAAAAAATTTAATAACTCCCAATTTTATCAAAGAACAACGCCCAAAAACCAATGCACTCTCATCCTAACCGCGAGTTGAATTGATATTTTCCCCCAAAAACCATGATAGCAGTTTAATTAATTTCTTTCCCCGTGATAGCAGTTTAATTAACCTTTTCCCCCAAAACCATGATAGCAGTTTAATTAATTTTTCCCCCAAAACCATGATAGCGTGTTATGGTAATCGAAAATACCTGAATCTCCCTCCCACAACCCCTGTACTGCATCACTGCGATATTGCTGGTGAGAAATTTATTTAATGAAAACTCAGACATTGCAATTCTTAGCTAGAGTGTTGTGTTTGATCCCTAATTCCAGCAAAAACATCACACAACTTTGACAATGGACGGTTGTCCAATAGCTAGCTTTAGTTTTCGAAAGAATCGGTGGGTGTTTTAAGAGATCTCACATTGAAGAAAGCATCCGATGGTTGAATGTGTTTACCCTTGGTTCCAAACTATTGACATTTCACAAAATATTGCCTTGCCATAAACATTAGCAAGAATGAAACTGCCAGGAATTGGACACTTTCAAGTCTCATAAACCTTAAATTCCTCAACTTAAATGGATGCTTCGCGGTGGAGAAAGCTCAGTCTACAAGGTCTGGTATTTGTAAGTAGTTGAAGCAGAGCAATCTAATTTTCTGGGAAGATATTCGCAAACTTTTGGTGATTATTTTTGTACATTATACCACCAAATATTAATTCTCTCACATATATATTCTCTAAATTAAGAACATAATTCTCTCACATATATATTCTCTAAATTAAGAACACAATCCCTCTAATTGAGGTATTAATTTCATCATCTCTCATTCACTTTTCTGCTATCATAATCGTTGGCAGCAGTCAGTTATGGTCGGTGGAATACATGAACGTAGATAGAGCTGGATAGGCATAGGCAGCCGGAGCTACAGTTGGGAATTGGCCCTAGAGGAGGCACCAGAGTAAGCAGCAGAGGCATTGGCCATAGAGGAAGCACTGGAGTAAGCCGTACAAGGTAGAGGCAACAATTCTTTATACAGAATTGAATCCCTAGACACAGATCATTGAAACAAGTATTGTGTAGAATAATTTCATCAATACATTCACATAAATCTACTGCAAATGCCTAATGCTTTAAACAAGCACGTAAGATAAATGCTTTAAACAAAGCATACATCGGCTTTACACCAAATAGGAACCAACAACGAAACTTACAAAAAGAAAACAAGCAAAGAGAAACAATAGATACAAATACTTATCTGAAACCCTAAAATGTGTCAATGGCCAACCATAGTTGTGTGTACAAATCACAAGATGATATAATATATGGCTAAAACAAAAGAGCCATTGCCAGCAATAGCCTAAGTTGCACACTTAATCATACAGCGTGGCATATCTTTATCCCAAGCAGATTTTTAGTGGTCTGATGTAGAGGTTGTGTAGGGTTGATGTCAATTCTGTTAATAATCGACTCTTGCCATTATCTTGCTAATACAACAGCCAGGAATTTCAGACCATACGATTAGTTGTCCTCAACAAAATCTACAGCAGTTGTTGCACGTTCATAGCTGGGTTTACATTCCCTTCCCTTAAACTTAGCAATCCATGCCAGCATTTGACCTGGTCGTTACATGACTGGGGTCATTACATTTTGTTTGGAAAAGAAGGGGGCTGGTGAAGCCCATAGCTTAGAGTACCCGATTTCTCAACGTGGTTTCAGAGGTTTGAAACAGCCACTTACAAATGTGGAGTATGTAAATGATTCAATAATAAATTTCCAGAGCAATTTGGTCACCGATCAGATTTCTATGAAGTTTTCCATCTTTCAAGAAGGTAGTTATGTTCCAAAGATCAATTCCATACCAGAGAATCCACAAGGTTATAATGGAGGTCAGGGACGCCATTCTTTCCAGGTCCTGAAAGAATAAGAGAAATTGCACATGCACCCACACCATGATTGCCTGCACTATTTCCACCATCTGACGTGTTAGAGGTGCTGCCTCAGTAGTGAAAAAGACTTGATTTAGTTTTTGGATTGTTGTGAAATATAATTTTTTCTGGAATATTTTAACATGGGGCTCAAACACTTAGTTACATGTTTCTCCTTGATTTCAACTGATACATTACCTACATATAAAATTGAACAGGGGAATCAATCATTATCACTCTGAACATTTCAGAGATAGAAAAAAAAAAATGCATAGATCAATAAGCCAATCGAGAGTAGCATTGATTCCTCCACCGACAAAGTCTTGAGTTCTTTGCAGATATCCTTGAACCTGTAACAAGACCAGTATGGAGTCATCCACCTAAATGTTCTTGGGCTTTTTGCAGATATCCTTGAGATTAGAACTAGCAACTCAAAATGTCTTGTGGTGATCTTGCATAACTATATTAAAATAGAACCAGCAACAATTCAATTGGAGAAGAAAAACTCCAAAGAAAGTTGTTTCTAGAATGCAATAACAACGCAGCCCTCAACAGGAGTCTGGCCCAACTGATCGTTTAGTGTAATTGAAATAACTTGCCTTATTTCTTCAAGTTAGGGTCCATTAAGGCCTTACCAAAGATCTGTGAACATAGCAATACCAATTTTCCTTATTACCTCTATTTGTATGTGTCTTGCCTCTAGTAAATTAGTAAACACGCAAAACATTTAAAGTTGGAAAAAGTAATCCCATAGATTTAACATGTTCATGAACATGCTAACAAAAAGAATACCTCTTGAAAAGTTCAGAGTGGCAGTAGGTTGAGAGAGCTTTGATAAGAAACCATATGTCATATGGTGCATGGCACCACCGCAAATGGATGATAAACGTGGGCTATTCCTCTTTAGATCACGAGTTCCAGCTTTTAGATCAGTTGCTTAAAGCTGCTTCACGCAGTTTTCATGGATGGAATCACCACAGATTTGTTGCAGACATGAAAAGTCGTGATGAGGACAAGTTAAAGTTTACGGCAAAGAAGATCAATGAGAATTTTAGCAACTATTCAGCATGGCATAACTAGAATTTCTCAAGATGCCATGAAATGCTTTTGAGTAAAATAATCTTAGATACATAAAACTGTGCACAGAGGTAAGGCTGGTGAATCCTTAAGATTCCTGGTGTAATATTTGGAATCTAATAATCAAGTACCCAACAAAACAATGTATGGCATACAATTTAGTAGCTAGTCCAGTTCTAAGGTACCCCACAGCAACCAAAATAGTTCATCATGACTTCCTGTTAACATTGCCCCAAATAGACTCTGAGCAATGGGGTTTCAGTATACTTTATCAATTCTGGCTGCAGTAGTTCACTAGTTTTTTCCCCATGGTCATTTGATGATGTTATACAACGGAATGCCATCATTTTTTTTCATTGAGATTTATGAAACAAAAGAAACTTCCCCCTTGAGATGCTATTTATGGTTGTCAATACATAGACTGCCATTCTGTCATGGAATTAAAGGTTCAGGTGGGATTTCTTGTCTATTCCAGGATAGCCTATTGCCCTTGATATGAATTATGGGACTCAATATTATGGTAAATTCTTTTGGGTATCTGTTAAGAGAAACCCTCCCTTGAATCAACTTTATGTTGCAGGTTGCAGCTTGCTACTTTCATCTGGTATTATTCTTATGCCTTGACAATAAATGGAGTCAATCTCTCTGTGGACTTGCATCCAAAACTCATAAAGTTCTTTGCAGAAGGGGATATTCTCTTAATTACTGACTTCAATACTGGGACTGGTCAAACTCAATGATATATTTCTGTGATACCATGGTAGTTACTTGCTGCTCAGAGAATGTTTGACTCTGGCTATTAGAGGGATCAACCAGCGGGAGCGATCTCATGAGAATGAATCGTCTCATAGCCCCCGTTATCTATTTTGTTGACAGTTGGAGTTAGTTGGACTAGGAAGGCACACTACTTATGTTGTTGCTTAAAAATTTGTGGAATAGGTTCTTAGCATAAATGTGGCACACTACTTGAGTTAATTACTTGGAGAAGCATGTTCAGCTATTCCGAGATAATTAATGTGAAATACAAGCTCCTCTAGCAAATCCTGCCTGCTGCGCCATATTTGCCAACCAATTCCAGCATAGAAACATTCATTCAAGACTTCTAGACACTAAAAGGCCAAAGCATCAGAGGGTAAAAAAAAATTGGCTCCTCACAAAAATAGTCTCTGGTGCATTCAGACTTAGCATCAGGACAGTAAGAATAAAAAATATGGGTTAGGTGCAATTTCCTAGCTTCATTACTGTGGCTGTATTCTTCAGCTTTATTTCCAGACTTGGCAACAGGCCTTGATCCACCAAGGCAGCATTCTAACAACATTCTTTTGTGTCAAAGCCAAGAACGCTTCCCCTAATAATGATAAACAGAACAGGAATCAAACATTCCTCCTTAAACTGGGTTAGAGTCTGTGGCTGTTGGTTATACCATTTGGATCAGGCACCCACAGCAACTAATAATCATGTGCATGTTTACAAGGATAAAGGAGTCACTGGAATTGGGTGATATGTTCCTCTTCTTGCCAACATGCCAATCCTATGTAATATATTTTAGCTGTTACCAACCTGTGTGCCCTCATATGCTGGTGAAAATAGCCCCTTCTAAGTTTCTGATATGGAATCTAGTGATAGCAAATAGATCTCTCTAGAAGGTTAGTTCATATATAATAATATTATTCAACATAATCCATATCAACATATTGTCTCTGCATATACAAATCACAACCATACATAGTCAGGCAACAACCAAATCCATCACTTGGCACATAGCCCTAAAAACTCATTTGCACCCCGATGTCCAGTGTTGGAACCTTGATACCACTTGTAACACACCCCAATACTATACCCAATCTAATTCAAGGAGGGTGGTCACCAAATCACCCAAATCTCGGGTTATGGTTACAAGAATGGGGTAAGCATTTTTTTTTATTTTTTTGCCTGTTGGAAAGCACTAACAAGACCATTGTTGGAAGCAACTTCACAAGCTGCATTGTCTTCCTGTAAAAATTAAAGCCAAAGCGTGTGATGGTATTATCCTGTCTAGGATCCAAACAACAATGTCTCAGATGCTTTGTGAGAAATGATATGACCTTAGCTCTTCTCTATCTAGAAAATCCTTCAAGGAACATGGAGCAACTTAGTGCAAGTGGAGGAATTCTCAGCAATAGAAGAAGCTTGTGCCAGCTCCTCCTTTTGGTCAATATCCTTTTTGGCTGGTCACCATCTTCTTACTTAGCTAAAGATTCTGTATTTCATCAAAAAGCCAGTGCTCCAGAAAGTTCATCATCTTCCTACAAGGGATCTTCTGTTCCATTGCCGACGCAACCTGATTTGGGTGTACATTCCTTGGGGCTTCTTACCCTTCCCCTTTGAGAATCACATTTCAGCAATTATTGCAATGGTTGAATCATCAAGGGGTGGTATAAAAGTTTGCGTGGATGCATTACTGCCTCTTGTTATTTTTGTCATCAACTCAGGGATAGACATACTTCATTATTGGACAAATTGAAGTAATGAATTCCACCCTGCTCTAGGGAAACATGGAAGATTCCTTTTCCCAAGAAGGAATTGAGGTCAACATTGCCCCAAGTAGAATTTCAGAGTAATTGGCATTTGTGCATTTCACTGACACTTGCATATTTTGCAATTTACTAATTGAGAGCAATAAGCTCAATAGAGACAGGGTTTAATATAAAAGAAATCCAAGCATGGGAGGGAGTTAGCCCCAAGCTTAATAGGGTCAATAAGGATTACTACAATGGAAAGAGAATGTAACAGAGGCATTAATTAAAACATTCTCAATAAACACAATACTCAACCATAAGTAAGCTATCCTACTGTACATATGACTGATTTGATACAGTAGCTAATATCTGAACTCCACTGAACGCATTTCAGTGCAACAATAGAGGCTTGTATACTATCTAGCCATGGTATGTATGGTATAATTATTGGTGAGAGTGTATTGTCCTTTGAAATGGTAGGATGTATTTAACACTCATTGTGCTATTAGTCCATATCAACCTACCATGCATACTCAAACTAGAAAACAGTCCAGGCATGTTTGATTATCATAGTTGATGCATCAGTCCGTATTGTGGAATTTAGTATGGGCACTGGAACATAGCCGACAATTCTCCTCCCAACCATTGACAGGCTGCTATTGCAGTTGTCGCCCTCGAGCTCATGAAGACTATCCCAATGGCCAACATTCAACGATTCCAGAGATCTAATCTAACCTCCACCCTTCTGGCAAAGTCGTGTTCAGGTATCGGGAGTCCAAAGGTCTAATCTGACCTCCACCCTTCTGGCATAACAATGTTCAGGTACAGGGAGTCCAGAGATTGAACCCGATCTCCACCCTTCTGGCATAACAGTGTTCAGGTACACGGAGTCCAGAGATCCAACCTGATCTCCACCATTCTGACATAATAGTGTTCAGGTACAAGGAGTCCAGAGATCTAACCCAATCTCCACCCTCCTGGCATAAGAGTGTTCAGGTATAGGGAGTCTAGAGATCCATCTTGATCTCCACCCTTCGGGCATAACAGTGTTATGATATAGGGAGTCCAGAGATCTAACCCAATCACCCTTTTGGCATATCATTGTTCAGATACAAGGAGTCCAGGGATCTAACTCCATCTCCACCCTTCTGGCATAACACTGTTCAAGTAGAAGGAGTCCAAAGATCTAACTCGATCTCCACCCTTCCGGCATAATAGTGTTCAGGTACAAGGAGTCTAGAGATCTAACCCGATATCCATCCTTCTGGCATAACAGTGTTCAGGTACAGGGAATCCAGAGACCTAACCTAATCCCCACCCTTCTAGGATAAGAGTGTTCAGGTACACAAAGTCCAGAGATCCAACTCGATCTCCACCATTTTGACATAACAGTGTTCAGGTTGTTGTGTGTGGAGCATGATTGTTTAGAGGTCTTTGTTTCAACCGGATGTATACCCCAGGAAGTTTGTACACCCCTCCACGCGGGGGGGATTTGTCCCCCGGGGGGTTTGGGCGGGCCGATCCCCCCAGGCTGGGGGGTCCGAGGGCCAGCGGTCCCCTGGCGGGGGCAGCGCCCCCGAAGCTAAAAACAGATGTAAATTGCCTTGTAAAAGTATAGTAATTTCTAGTCAATCTGGGCCATTCATTAGGTGGATGATCTGACGGTAGAACTTATGTTTAGTTTAGGGTTTTTTTCCCTAGAAGGCAACCCCTCTCTTTTGTATGAGGGCATTTTGTATTCGAGGCTGTGTAATAGATGTGTATTTTGTGAGAAAGAAATAGAGAGGCGAGACTGTGAGAGAAAACAAAGGATATTACAGCGGATCTGCTGTAGGTTGTGTCTCTTCATTTTGTTGGATAATAGAAAGGAAGGACTGGCTGTTCGGGGTGGACATAGCCCAAACTGGTTGAACCACGTATATCTGTGTCTCTCTTGTTTTATGCGTTTTCTGTGTTTTTATTTTTGCAATATTTTATGTGTTCCATTGCTCCATAATATATAATTTTATAACACAGGTACAAGGAGTCTAGAGATCCAACCCGATCTCCACCCTTCTAGCATAACAGTGTTCAGGTACAAGGAGTCTAGAGATCCAACCCGATCTCCACCCTTCTGGCATAACAGTGTTCTGGTACAGGGGATCCAAAGATCTAACCCAATCTCCATCCTTCTGGCATAACAATGTTCAAGTATAGGAAGTCCAGAGATCTAGCCCAATCTCCACCCTGCATAGGGAATCCGAAGCCTACTAACCCCCTCATCGAGGAAGGCTAATCCAGGGCAGTCAATGGCCTTCACCCTTTAGCCAATGAGGGGTTCCAAAGGTAAGGCCTCCACCCTCAATCAATTCCAAATCTACTTATCCATTGATCATAAATTAACCAACCCTGGTTCAGGAAGCAGTACCTGGGCATTCACTTCCATAGATGAAATCACAAAAGTCAGTCAAGTTGTCTCGTTGAAATCAAAGCCTGATATCCTAGCTACTACAATGAAAAGGCTATACAGTTGTCTGTCCCTACAGTACTGTGTCTCAAGGATAGTTCCAACAGGGAACAACATCAATGCAATGACAATTGATTTAGATGCACACACAACTAGTTTAGAATCGCAACAAGTGGTTTCTTAAGTTAAGAAAACACGTGGTTTGCCCAACCAAGCCACCTACACCATTGCAAGTAGGCATTGCAAATCTTGTTGAGTTGAATATGTCCTAACTATAAAATCCCTCCCTGGAGATTCCACGGTCTTGGGAATTGTCTTGAGTTTTATTGTTAATTTTCTCAGTGGAAGGTTATGTCGAACAGTTTGACTGTACAATGTTGTAGGTACCCCATTTTTTTCAGAGGTTTGACTTCATAATGAACATCGTGAACCCTAACCATCGAAATAAGCTCTCAGGGTTTCAAATTTTATGCTCAATGCTTCCATATATTCATGTGAAATATAAATGAATTCTATTGTAGACCTAGAACAATCATACATATTCGTATTTGGAGATGTCACCCATATTATAGTTCCTACTCATATAAAACTTGAATATAAAAGAACAGAGAGGAAAGATGGAACCTGGTATTAGATAGCAGCTCCACTGTATTCCCAGAGACTCATAAGAGAAATGCCTTGTTACAAGCCTCTGTAACGTCCAACAGCAAAAACCAACTCTAAATTGAGAGAGGTGAGGTTCTAGCAAAGTGTATATCCTGTCTATCAACCATTATGCAACCCAGGGAGGTGAAAATACTTCGACCGACAATGGAATATGAAGATTAGCCTTGATTGGAGATTTAAATTGCCTTCCTACAAGCAAATCGGGCCACTAGCATACATGGCTAAACACCAGATGTAAGCAGACACTTCAACACAAAATTTCGGCCCTTAGTTTGCTATATAAATCAAGCCACCACCAGAAATAACCTTAAGCTTGGAATCAATAAACTTGTGCTACTAAACTCCTTGAACTCGTCACTTTTTCTTCATTAAAAACTCAATCATAGTTCCAGGAGATTCAACCATCAAAATCTAGGGAAGAAACTCGCCCTTTCTCCCGCAATGAGATGGCTTCAGATTTTGAGTATGCCTCCAACCTTCTGCACTAGGCCCTCACAGAGAAGTTGGCTCACCCTTTTTTGCTTGGTGTCACAATACGCCTAACCCTGCTAATGCATCTTTTTCCTCCTGCGCTCCTGGCACCAGTTCTCCTCCTATACCTTCTCTTCCTCCACCGTTTTTTTTCTACTCCTCTCCTCACTCCCCTCTCTCCTTTTTTTCTCCATTTGAATCCCCTTTATTTATTAGTTAGGGTTCCCTCCCTAGTTAGCCCCAACTGTCTCGCATCAAAAACAAAAACCACGAAAAAAAACTTGAGGGAAAATGGAGTCTTCAAAGGCCAAGTGTAGTTATTTTCTTGAAGTTTACCTTGGCTATATATAATCTAAAATAACCAACTACATTCATTGTTCACATTAGTCACTTGTGAAGTATAAAGTAACCAAATACATACATTTTCTTGATATAGCCATATAGGGTTTACAAAAACCATGTACATGACTTATATGTATTTACCTTGTTTCCAATTAATAACTAAGCGTTTAAGCATGTTCATACATACATATATGGATAGGCACGTATATTAACTCTTCCATATGTATACAATGACAACCAAATAATTACAATGATTCTACCAAATGCAAGGTGATCGACTGAATGTACCATGACTAAGACCATCAACACAACTTCTACCTACTTGCAAGATGACTGGGGTTATTACAGTTTGCCTTGCACAATACCCCTCTACAAGGCCTGCTAGATTTTGCGGTAACATTTTTGGCGTCATTGCCAGAGAGGAAGCAAGTCTACATTCCCATAGCTTGAAGCGTTTAGCTTCTTTCATTCGTAGAGGGAAAATATCTAACGAGAAGATAGATCCTCTTTTGGCGGCTCCTAAACCAACCCATTCTAAATCCCCGAAAGGTCCTCCTCAAAGAATCATAGCTCTAAGGACAAGGAACACTGCTACAAGAGTCGTTAACATTGGCACTTCCCCTATCAAACCAACTACCCCTATAGCTAGACAACTCTTTGGCACTAATCCCAATCCTACTATATCCATGGATAGACCTTGGAATGTCATTGCCTTTAGGCCTTTAGACTTCAGTAACCACCCTGATGTCCCTCATCCTTTGTCTGATAAATATCATGAGTGGATACTCATGTTCAATGGCACCAATGTCACCACCACTGAGAGACATGTTCACAATTTCTATTGCGCAGTGGGTTCTAGGCATATTGAGCATGAGGATATTATCATGATGCTCTTTGCCCTCTCACTTGATACTGATGCTAGGGACTCAAATATTAGCCTACCCCAAGGAAGCATCACTGATTGGGATACAATCCACGATACATTCGAAAAAAGGTTGGCAATAGAGCTAGATGGAAGCATGGCCCTTGATAGATTCTCATCTATAGCAAAAAAAAACAAAGAGAATGTCAAAGAGTTCACTCAAAGGTTTGATAGCCTTCTTAGGGCAATTCATAATAGGTTTAAACCCTTTGAAACTATCATCCTTGATAGGTATAACAAGGCTTGTCGAGGACATTTAACTTATGTCCTCAAGGACAAAAACCCCAATACCCTAGCCGACGCCAAGAAGATAGTGGTCGAAGTTGAACAAAATGTGAATGTTGCACCAATTAACATGTTCAATTACCACACAGTTAGAATTGAACCTAAGGCAAAGCCAAGCTCTCAAATTGACCCTATCATTCAAGCTTTTTCCTAAAAGATAGAAAAGTTTACCACTGAAATCACATAAGGTCAAAAGATTCTTATGAATAGAATGACCGCATTAGAAAGAAAGTAAGGGTATAGGTCTAATTTTCCACCTAAGAACCAATTTAAGAACAAATCCTTCCCTAGGAAGACCATCGAAGGAGACCGTAACGTGCAACAGAATGTTCCAAAAACTCTTGCTCAAACCAACCTGGTAGGGCAAGGAGGGTCACCTTGGGATCAATCTTTTGAGGAGCCTCAAGAGGATAGTCCTTATGAGCAAGATGAAGAGGAGGAAAATCCTAAGCTCATTTAAGTAATGTAATGAAATAACTTGTAGTTTGAGTTAATTGTGAAGCATATTGTGGATGAAAAGTCGCTTGTTTTTTCAAGCTAAAGGAGGAAAGATGTTGAGATCCCAATCTATAAATAGAGAAATCTCCCTACTTTGCAGATTGTTGTTAATTTTTGAGATCGTTTTTCCATAATGTGAATCATTTTCATGAAATATTTGGTGTTCATCATGAATTATCTTTCTTTGTTGATTTCACATATTTCTTAAGGCAATTTGTGGATAACTAAAGAATACTACAAGAACTAACTAGATTAATCCATTTGAAAGGAAACTTTGTCACTTGTTTAGGGATGTCTAGGGTTTAACTTGCATGTCTCTCTTGTTGGTGTATGGTAGAGTTTGTTTCTTCTTGTTGGGCAATTCCCTAGTGCTCCTCACCAAGGGCTTCGGTTTATTTTGCACCATAGTTGAGCTATTTGTTGAAGGATTTTCCCTAAGTATAATCCTTTCTAGTAGGGCTTGCTTTCAAAAGTTGTTCTTGATTAGGCACGAGCTCATTGAACTTTTGGGGTTCCACTCAGCCATAATCCATGATTATTGATCGACTAACCTAAGAGGGGCATCGATTTGTCCCCATAGCCCTAGTGGAAATAAGGCACACTCCTTATTTCACCAAACAACCATCTTTTTAAAAAAAAAATTGCAATTGTCCTTAATTTTTATTATTCAAAATCCCTTAGAATAGAAAAATATATAGATAAAATAATATATAGAAAATTATAATCATCAAAAATAAAAATTAAACCAGTGAGTTTCTTCACTTTTATGTTTATATAAGGTTTGATGAATTACATTTTGATTCTAGACACGTTTCTACGGAACCATGACACATCGTTTAAACCTTCGTTGTTGAATATACTCTAGGTGATCCACATACACAAAATTATTTCTTGTGGTGCAATATACCACTATATAGCTAGAGGAAGGTTGTTGAGGTGACAGTGGTGTCCAATCTCTTGTTTCCACGAGCTCTGGATCTTCCAAGTGAGGATTTGCACTAGGCTTGCAAAATTTTACTGTAACAGGCTCTTTCAATGTTATACAATAAAATTACCTCCTCATTAGCTCAGAGGAGAAATACACATTGGTTGGAAGAAAGACCTAAGTTACAGGCCTATTTGCCAGGGTAACACACGCCAGAAATAGACAGGGAGAGTTATAACACTTTCCAGCTCTCAGCCAAAAGCTTTAACCCTAGGTTTAACACTCTGTTTTGCCTAAAGGGTAGTGTTACTAGATATTTATGAGATTCCGAAAGTCAAAGCGCGAGTTGACTGACTGACACTCCGCTTTTCACTCACATGTCAGCTCAAAAAGCAGGAAACATTTTTCTCAGGCCTAACTAAGGACATTGTTATTCCTAACATAGTCTCATGGGAAGGGAAAGAGCAATAAAGCGAGGCAACATCCAAGATTTTGCCTCATTGGAACTCATGAAAGAATTGGCAAGGATGAATCTCTCTCCATCTATAAATTGGGAGCTCGGTCATTGTAACAGAGGTTGAATGGTTGTCGTAAGTTTGCAAGAGCTTAAGTATTGTTATGCTACCAAGAAGTTGAGAGAGAGAGAGAGAGAGAGAGACTGGAGCTGAAGGACTAGAGGAGGCTTGATTTAGCCAAGATGGTTGTAATCATTCTTCTTCGATCTAATAATACACATCTGTTTCTGTGTTGTCTACTTGACGGTGTCGATATTGTATTTCTTTACATTTTGGTTCGATTTCGCGATTAATAAGTAGCTTAGATGCATGCTAGCTTATATTCTCTTATATATTGATGTTTTGGCTATCAAGGTTTATATGTTGTAGAGATTACACTTTGTCTTGTTTATGTGCAAGTTCTGATCTAGGAGCTAGTGGAGAGGTGTTCCAGTTTGCTACACTGAGTTCTCCAGCAAGACTACACCAAAGGTTGAGGTAATCTTTCTCCTTTGGCTTTGTCAATCATGAATTAATATGAATATATGTGTGTTTCTTTGTGACAGTTGCAACTAATCTGCCTTGGGTCCTGAGAAGACCCGAGAGGGTATTTCATCCACAACCACCCATGCATTAATCACTATAGCAGAAATGGCAACTCAACTGGGGACTAATACTTATTTCCTGGTTTTGATCTTTTAGTTCCTGGATCTCTCTTTCTTTCCAGGCCCTCCTGTTCTTCTTTGTACCCATTCTGACCACTCAGGATGTTTCCCAAGCTCCTTTGTCCTCTATTGTGCATAGCCTTTTATCAAACCTTGATTGACCTTGTTTACAACCTCTTATCTTTGTAACGCACCCCAATTGTGCAATCCAGTGAGCTATAATGCTCCCCAGGCTCTTGGACAGAGTGTTAGTCCTGCTTTACTTGGACAGACTGTTAGTCCTTCTATTTACGCTCTGCTTCCTCTTCTGAGAAGCGTTAGTCAACCATTATCTTGACATCCACCCTGTTTTGTGGATTCTTGGTTTGAGAGGTTTGCTTGTAGTCTTTTCTGGAGATTTTCAATTGTGCACTATGTTTGGTTGCCTGCTTCTATGATCATTTTTACTTTTTATGAAAATAGCTTAAGTGCATTTGTTTTTCAGGAAAAAGAAAATGAAAAAAATTGTTTAAACTTTATGTTTTAGCTGATTTGATTATGTATATAGTGGGTTAGTTGTTAGAGAGCATTGAATGTTTGCACTTTGTGCATGTGTTTACTGCATCTGGATGCATGGTACTGAAATGATGTATAGATAACCTCTCCTTGTAAGAGCTATTTTTCATCGAACGAAAATCTAAAAGCATTTTTCTTGCATGGTTTGTGTTAGAATCACACTAAACTCCATACATCAACACCACTCCGAAGACTTTAGTACAAGTTCACATAAAATCAACACTTAATAAAAGTAATCAACAACTCTTTTTTTGAGCTTACACACATATTAGTCTAGGCTAGGATCTTGAGCTAGGCAGTGGTGAGTAAACTGCCCAAGATCACAAAATTGAGACTAGTATCATTAAAGAGAGTAAAATCTTGCTGCACTCATATCATTCGGGACCACTCCCCTTACAAAGGAGTTAAATGCGGGACAACATTGGAATATGAGAGAAGGTAGCTCGCCTTCGATTGCATTTCCATTAGGTATTTTGTGTACTGGGGATCCCCTCGGGGATATTGGAGCTAAGTCGGGGACTCAGGGATCCTACCCACACAACATATTGTCTACGACTATGTCCCCCCCTGGTAACCTTAGTGGCCATATTTTTTAGGGACGAACCCAAGATTACTAGGGCGGGCTGCCTTGGTACCTAAACAAACGAACCTACTCTATCTTCGGTTTTTGGGAGGGTGCTCGTCTTCATGAGAGTACTTGGCCCCTTAATCGGAGGTTCGGGCGAAGCTCAAGAGTAATTGTAACTGTACATTTGGCCGATTCTCTCTTTTAGCCATTGTGATACTAGGTTTCATCTCCAGAAAATGGTGGTTATCAAACAGAGTTATATCCCCTGACTGCTTGCTGATTGACTTTTAGAGTATTTTTTGATTTTTAGGTGTTGGTTCGCTGTCACTGAGACTATAATAGATATCACGTTAATTTTTTTTTTGATAAAATATATTTGTCACTGTGGCTACATATGGTCCTTGTCATCAATTCAGGCGACAACAAGGTCTTCCTCCACTAACCCTATAGGATCTACCGAGCCTTGGTGATCCAGATTCTCCCTCCGCGGGAAATTAGTCTCCAGTGTCTAACACTGAATCGCATAACACTTCCCAAGAAACTATACTGCCTGAGGACTTCTTTAACGAAGGAATTATACCTCCTTACGATCCTCCCCTCACCGATCCTCTTGGAACAGTGTTGATTCAGGTAGCACCTATACCTGTCATGTCTTTGTCAGTACCCACATCCAATATTCCCCCGACGACTAATGGGTTGTGGTCCTTTGTTGAAAATTTTGCTCCACCATCACTTCCCCCGCCTATGGTAAGTAATACACAGTTGACTAGTTACCCTGCTATCCTGACTCTGCCTAGTCTGAGCAACCTATTTACACCTGCTATGAGTGGAATCCAGTATATCTCGGTTTCTGCCCCTTTTGTGTCAGCTCCTGGACCTCTAGTTATCGATCCTAGTAGGGTTGTTAGCACGGCTACCTTCAGTAACCCTTTTGGTTAGAACCCTTTGCTAAGTTCAAACTCTCAGGCTCAGATGCCTGGGGGCAATGTTCCCAACATCCATATACCGATCGGGGGCATTACTATTCCCCCTCTGCCTATAGGACAACCTGGTTCGTCATTGATCGACTTACTTCCTCAAAGTGGACACTATTCTAGTGTCAGTCATGTGCGTATAACCGACTATATGGCTAGTGGGATCCCTCAACCTGGCCCTGCTCTATCCATTTGGGCACCCCCTCCTCAATCCCAATTGAGTCAAGGGGGCACTTTTTATCCTGGGCAAACCAATGTTTTGCCCCCCAGCCTAACATCCCTTATGGACCACCACCTTATGTGACTGCTCCACCACCACAAGGAGGTTATTATCCGATGAATCCTATGTATCCTGTTGGGAAAAACTTGATGGGAGGACCCTTGGGTAGTTCAAGTCATTCTTCATCACCCTGGTCAGACTCGGGGGCACATAACCCTTTGTCGTTTTTGGCAACACTCGATATCCACGATCTATATAAATTGACTAATGACCCCATCAATCATAACTTGCATTGGCCCCCAATCCTGCAAAAGATACCTTCCGAAATTTTGAAATTTGACGGGAAACAAGGGGCTGATCTGACTACACATGTCACCACTTACCATTTATGGTGTGTATCGAACTCCATGGTTGATGACAGTATCCAGCTTAGACCCTTCCCCCGCACCCTTACTGGCAATACCTTTGGTGCCCTAGCAATGGAATTTTTAAAGCACTTTCAGCTTCCTATCCGCTACGAAACCAGAACGGAACTACTTACTACCTTATGCCAAGGAACCTCTGCCCACATCTATGATCATATCCATGAATGGAGACGTAGGCGGAGGCTTGTCAATGCCCCCATTCCAGATTACTTGTTAGCAGATTAGTTTTGCAAATCACTTCTTCCTCAAATTTCCAAGGACGTTGCTTTCGGTGGTGCTGTCACGGAAGACCAATCCATTCGTCATGCCCAGCATTTAGATTTGATTTACTCTCATTCTGGCACACTATACGATGTAATCCCTCATGCCCCTCAAACTTCCAATGCTACTGCTACTCAGCAACCCAGTGCGCACGTTGACGGTGTCGTCGGTGCTACCTCTGGGGCTGCTGTAAAACAACTCAGCGGGCATTTTTCCCTGTTATCTATCGATACCGCTCCTACCCAATCGGCTGCTCTTCTAACTACTGCGATAAACTCTGTGCAGTCTACAAAAAAACTAAACGGTAAGAACAAGAAGAATAAGAAAAAGACCTCTCCTTCTGAAGAGAAGCCTACTACGGAGAACAACCCGAAACAGAAAGATGCTGCCAAATCTGATAGTGGGAAAGAAAAAATGTCCAATTCCCTCGCAAAATCCATGCGAAGGACCACGTGACTCACAAATGTCCTTGTCTTCAAGAATGCACAGATCTTCTTGCTCAAAAGGACATTGGTCGAACCCCTGCAGTCCCAAACTCCCCTTTCCCTGCTCAGCAGCAGCAACATCTTATTTCGAACCCACCGCAACCCCCACAAGGGGGTAACGACGGTTCTCATCCTCCTTCCTCTGAAGGATCATCAACTATTTACACCTTTGAAATGGTTGATCTTCAAATGTGAGCCAAAAATTATGGAACTCCAATCGCTAATGCTTTGAACACCTCCTTGAGTTCAAATCCATCGCCGCCTAACGATCTTCATATCGAAAGGCCTATCGTTGACCTTGTGATACGCCCTCCCAAGGGGGCACTTCCTTGCACGACACACAATACCTCTACACGTGTTGCCCAGAACTACAGTATTGTAGAAGATTTGGCGCAAGCACTATTAGCCATGTCTGCACTCAAAGTATTGCAAACCTGTCCAACACAATGGAACACTTTGCTTTTGGCCATTGGTTGAGTTGATCCTCAGGATTCCATGCTAGCAATTTTTGGCATGCAGAAAAGTAAGCCTCGCCTTTCCCACCAACTTGCATTTCAGGTGCAGGTTATATCGAAAAGCAGAGCTATCTATCAAACGGTTATTAATGAAGGCACTTCAACCTGGGTCATGTCCAATTCATGTTGGTTCACCCTGGGCTATCCCACCCTTACTTCGCTGTCAAATTCCTTTAAAGCTTTTGATGGCCACACTTTCATATCAAAAGGATACCTTGCTAGCTACCCCATCACTTTGAGTGGGAAAACGGTAATGGTAGATATTGAAGTCGTAGATCGTCATCTCAATTATAATCTGCTTTTGAGCCGCAGTTGGACTTATTCCATGACTGCCATTGTTTCTTCAGTCTTTCGACTCATCTTCTTTCCATTGGATGGAAAAATAGTCACATTGGACCAGTTATCCTTCTGTACCCCATATCACTCCCTGTTGCCTAGTGGCACCGTGCCATTAGTGGGTGGCATACCTGACTCTTATGTTAGTGTTGGTACCATTCTTTTGAAGGGTTCCTCCCTGTTGGGTTTCTTTCCACTCTTGTCGCCCAAGGTTCCACAAACAATTTCTATGGTCTCCACCATTCCTCATGACCCAACTAATCCTTGGATCCTCCCGGCCCCTTCAAACATTGAATCTTATGGAGAACAAATGTCACTTCCACCAACCAAATTGGCTTATCAAGCCATTCAATCTACATCTGCTTCTTTGGTTACGACCAATGGTACCGCTTCCTCTCCCATCACAGCTCCTAACGATCTCCTCAATGAATTCCTGCCTATGGATGCAGTGATTTGAGAGATCATGTCTTTAGAAGAGCGACCTCGGGAAACTGCTCATCACTGCGTTTCCATATCTGATTCAAACATGACACCTGTAAAAATCCTTCCTTTTGACTCGCCTGAGATTGTTCCCTCGATTTATATGACTGTCCAAACTATGGATTCTGAAGGGAACTTGGCAATCTTTCAAAAACAATGCTCATCAATATCTCAGTCAAAACAGGCATTGTGGAAAACATTCAAATTGGAGCTGATTGCAATCCTGAGGAAATTGCAAGCTTCACCTGCCTTTTCAAAGAATTTCACGATGTTTTTGTTTGGTCTTATGAGGAAATGCTCGACATAGATCCTTCTATTGTCGAGCATGAGATCAAGCACTATGACAATGCTAGGCCTGCCCGACAAAGACTTCAACGAGTCCACCCCTGCAAAACTGTAGCTATCAAGACTGAAGTTGAAAAACTGTTATATGCTACTTTTATCTATCCCGTTCCCTTGACGAAATGGGTTTCCAATCTGGTTCTTGTAGACAAAAAAAAAAGGTACCATCCGTGTCTGCGTCGACTACCATGATTTGAACGCCTAATGTCCAAAATACAATTATCCGACTCCATTCATTGACCAAATAATTGACGATTGCGCCAGTTGTGAGTCCTTCTCCTTCATGGATGGCTTCTCCGGCTATAACCAGATTGCTATAAAACCTGTGGACCAACACAAAATTGTATTCATTTGTCCTTGGGGCATATTTGTGTATCGGAAGCTCCCATTCGGTCTAAAGAATGCTAGTGCAACCTTTCAGAGGGACATGGACTATGCATTTCACGATATCAAACACTTCGTTCAAGCATACTTGGATGATCTTCTGACTCATTCCAAGAAATGAGCCCAACACCTAGCTCATATTCGAGCAATCCTTCTTAGATGTAGGTTCTATAACATCCGTTTGAAGCCTCATAAGTGCGTATTCTTTGTCGATTCAGGACGCCTGCTTGGTTCCATTATCTCCAAACACGGGATAAGGGTTGATCTCGATAAGGTAAAGGAAATTACTCAATTGCCCGCACCATAATCCATCTTACAACTCCAAAGTTTGCAAGGGAAGGAAAACTTCTTACGCCTCTTCATCGTGAACTACATCGAATTAACGAAAGGCTTTATGCTCCTGCTCAAGAAAGGAGTGTCATACTTGTGGGATGATCAAGCTCAACAATCATTTGATGCCTTGAAACAGGCACTCATATTTGCCCCACTATTCAATCCTCTTGAATATTTGTGCAACCTTCTCTTATACCTGGCAGCCTTGGCATCCTCCATTGGCATCATGTTGGTCCAAACTCACGATGATCACAGTGAGCATGTGGTTTATTATCTCTCGAAAGGCCTTGTTGGGCCTGAACTCCGATATTCAGATGTGGAGAAACTATCCTTGGCAACTTTATTTGTTGTCAATCGCTTCCGACACAATATCCTGCTGCGACAAACTACTGTCATTACCTTGGAGAATCCCATGAGACACATTCTGTCTCGCCAAGTCATTAGAGGAAACTATTCCAAATGGATTGTGATCCTCCAACAATTTGATCTGCTTTTCGCCACTACCAAGGCTAAGAAATCCCTAGTCTTTGCCAAATTATTGTCGGATCTTCCCAGAGTTGACCCAGATGAGGTAGCCCATGATCCTATGCCTGATGAATCTGTCTATCTGGTTGACTCTATTGATCCTTTGTATGGATACATTCTTGTCTACCTCCAATCACAACGTTTTCACCCAGATCTATCATTAGACGACCATCGTCACATCCGCCACCAAGCCAAGCTCTACTTAGTGCCAAACGATACTCTATATCATCGTGGCACTTGCTCAGTTTTTCGACATTGTCTCCATGCTGGGGCATGTGACGGTCATCTTTTTGGCATGGCTACTGCCGAAAAAATTTCGTGCGTAGGATACTGTTGGCCAACCATGTTTAAAGACTATAATACTGCAATCCAACAATGTCATCCTTGCCAAATTTATACCAAGAAAATGCATGCGCCCCCTGCCCCTCTTCACCCGCTTATCTCCATTGGCCCCTTTGATAAATGGGGCATCGACTTCAATTCCTGCAACCCCAATTAATCTGATGGACACAACTTCATTGTTTTCATTGTGGACTACTTCACGAAATGTGCAAAAGCCATTCCCACTTTTCGGGATGATGGAGAAACCACTACTTTATTCCTGTTCAATCAAGTAATCTATTGTTTGGGTGTACCCCGCACGATCATTACAGACTATAGCTCCCACTTTCAGAACCATATGATTTCTGAATTAACTTCGTTGCTTGTTTTTCGGCAAGAACATTCTCCCTCCTACTACTGACAAGTCAGTGGACAATTGGAAGCCATCAATGGCATCCTCAAAACTATGATCCGTCGGTTAGTAGGCAATCATAAAACCTGTTGGCATCACATGTTATATCCTGCTCTATGGGCATACCGAACGTCGGTCAAAACTACTACAGGCTTTACACCATTTCAGCTTGCTTATAGCTTGGAAGTAGTTCTTCCTATCGAGTGGCAGATTCCCTCCCTAAAACTAGCTATTGAACTCCTACTCAACACTACTGCTAAAGAAGAGCGCTTATTGTAACTCAATCAGCTGGATGAGACTCGTCGAGATGCCGCACTCGCTCTCGAAGCCCATAGCGTCGAGTGAAAGCCCAATATGACAAAAATGTTAGGCCTCAATCTAACCAAGAGGGCAACCTTGTTTTGCTATACGATCAGAAGCATGATCTCTTCGAGGTAGGAACCCTTCAACCATTATGGGTCAATCCATATGTCGTTACTAAGGTCCTTTCAAAAGGTGCCTATGAACTTCAGGACTGCGATGGAATTCCACTCGTCGAGCCCTGCAACGGGCTCTATCTGTAAAATTATTACGCCTAGCGTTCCTTTGGGCATCTTCTTTGTTATTTTATGTATATAAGTTTTGCTTCTTTTGGTGTGTCTAGATTTTTTGGCTTTTAAATGGGTAATTGTCTCATACACATCTCTCTTTGCATAGATATCTTCATCACCCTTACCATAAGTCGAATACGTAGATGGTGCCAGTCGTCCCACATGGCACATTTCATCAGTTGCTTAGGTCCTTTACACACCTGAGTCAGAACTACTTAATTCAGAGGGAGTTTTTCTTGGTTCTGCCACCAACAATATTGCTGAGTACATGTTTGTGATTGAACTCCTTAGTGAAGCCTCATCTCGAGACATCTCAAATCTGGCGGTCAGGTTAAACTCTTAGCTAGTTTTTATGCAATTGACTAGTCACTATCACATTCGCAATCCATTCTTATTACATTACTTTTTTAAGCGTATGACTTTTGGAACATCAATATGAGTTTATTACTTATGAACACATTCCTAGAGAATCTAATGCATTAGCTGATTCGTTGGAAAATTATGTATTGGATTGGCACTTGTCCCATTCTTTATAGTTACATGTATGAATGGAAAATTTTCATATTTAAAAATATACAAAAAAATCAAAGAAAACACATACACCATTAATCGCCAAAAAATATATGTATATATATATATAGATCGTGTCCAATGTTTTTACATCAAAATTTCCCAAAATTTGGGTGTTTTAAGTACAAAAATGGCTCTGTTAAGCCTCGCTTTGACGCCCGTTAGCCATACGCTACTCCTGCTGAGCCTGCTGCTCATGGTAACAGATCACTGCTCTAGCTAACCTCCTTAGAGGCACTAGAAATTCCTCCACCACACCCATTGTATGTCGCGACATATAGACCAATATCTCTATCATGGGAAGAGGCAACACACCCATGCTCAAACCTTTGAGCTTCTAGCAACCTCGCGCAGACTTTGTGTGTCATCTCCCTCTTCGGCAGTTGTCGCACCCTCTACAGCTGCTCTAACCCCATGTAGCTGATCATCTTACCTAGCATGGAGAGGCATACCGACAGGACATACTGGTGCCACATCTGTCTCAAGCAAATGCTTCATGTCAAAACCTTTTCACCCATAAAACAAAAAAATTGCATAAAATTCAAAAGACAAAAAATACTTTTTGTGCTTTGATCGATCCTCTTACATAGTGGCCCCCATTGAGTGTCAGGTGGCAATATTAGTTTTAAATCCCATGAGTAATTCATGTTGGCATACAAATAATCCTCAACCATCAAGATAAGGCCACTTAGCCACTCAAAGAAGTCATCCTCGAAAAAATGTCTAATCGGTCCCCCTCTAGTACGAGGTGCTAAGGATGCCCATCTCTCCTATCTAGGCTCCCTGGGATCGGCTATACCCAGACTCATACGAGGCCTCATCACGAGAACTCTCTCTAGGATAAAGGACACAATCAAAGTCTCGTACCCAAACTCCCTTTGTGCCTAGGTCTTACACGCTCTCAACTCTGCTTTCACTTGATGGAGGACTCCCTCGCACCAGTTGAATACCTGCGGCTATAAGTAGTCCAATGTAAGTAGCTATTGGGCCTTTGTAGCCATATGCTGGCTCTTAGACCCTGCCAGGCGTATGATCATCCATAGGATAGCCCTCATAGGTCTTGTTCTGATCTACTCTATAGGAATCTTGTTGCTCACTAGCCGACCGCCTTCTCTGCTGTATGTTTGGATCAACTCCATAGTGGTCCTGGGATCAACTCTCCCTCTTGTCAAGTTTACTTGTGCACCTCTGCACGATAAACTAGTGAGGAAATATATATCGTCTCTCTCGATCGAGAGCTCACAGTCCCCAATCTTAAACACACCCTATCGTTCGTCCCATCGTTGGATGATCCAGCTAAGTATATCCTCCTGACTCTTCATCAGATCAAGCCTGGCATACTTCAGCAACCCACACCTTCGCAAAGCTGCCAAACAAGCTGGATCATTTAACATTTGTAATTCCTCGGCATCATGAGCTCTTTCTCTCCACAAACTCATTTTGAAATCTTAATTATTGCACAACAGAACCCTTGAATCAGTCTTCAACTGGAGAAAACCCATAGAAAATCAAGAAAGCCAAGTTTATCTTGTGCTTGGTCGGCTAATGTGGCCCTCCATGCCCACAGGGCGTGCTAACGCCCCTCCCTTTCACGGGTAGGGCGTTTAACGCGCCCCATAGCCTAGACGACGACGTTAGCCAGACAAGCCACCTAGGGCTTGCTCAAAACAACAAAATTAACCAACAAAATTACCAAATTAATTATTTAAATGCAAGAGAAAGATGAAGCCATCTACTTGTAAATGACAACACGTCGAATGGTTACCTGGGTTGCTCACAATCACTCAAGAAAGTTCTGCTCCTTTTTCTCTCCAAATCACTTTCACAAAACTCAAACAATGAAACTGAGGGTCTGTCACCCTTCTTATAGTCACTATAGAGGTATGACTCACTCTTGTTAGTCATTGAAATTGAACTTTTTCATTCCTCTATTATTTAAAATGCGCCATATCGATATGCTGTCAAATTTTACTTATGCTCTGATGATATTTTAGTGTCTTTATGCAGAGTTGACCAAAGTTTGACTCTTGATGAGCACGTTCTTTGTTGGGACTCTTTTCTCGCTCTTAAACTAAAAAATCCCTGAGTTACCTTCTTCAGGCTCATAAAACTCCTATGAAGAAGATATGAGCACTTTCTTTTTGGGAGCTTTTCTCGCTCTTGAATTGAAAAATCACCGAGTTACCTTCTTCAGGCTTGTAAAACTCCTATAAAGAAGACCTGAGAAGTTCTCTTATCTCTTTTTTCTCGCTCCTTAAACTGAAAAAAGATATATCAAGTTTTCTTCATCTTACCCATTAAAATTTTATGAATATCTATCGAGTTTTTCTTCGTCTGACTTGTTAAAATTTCACGAAGAATATCGAGTTCACTTTGTCTCATCGTACTCGTAACAAAATGAGGTAGATGTCTATTGAGCATAGGTTTATCACTTTATCTGGACTCAATGGACTAACTTACGGAAAAGGAATTGTGTCAGGTATATATTAAACCTTTTTCACCCCGGCCATCAACCATGACAAAGGTACCCCCTTGGAGTTATTTTTTACAATCTTTTTAGACTCTCTAAATATGAAAAGACCACCGATTTTACCCGTTTGGACCGGTTAAACTTAATCAGATGGGGAAATATTCGACAACATAGTGACTCAATATCTATTTTCGTAAGGATCTTTTGGCAGCAGTCTATCCCTTAAACATGGCACTCCCTCAGCAAACCTCTTTTTTCAGCCTCTCACCGAACCTTACCATCCTATGAGTTTAGCCTTCATACTTTAATGTTCATGCATCCCTGTATCCTAACACTCTTTGGTGTTCATGATTCTAAGCTACTTGGTAACCTTGGTGTCGTGCCTTCTATTGTTCAAGGGATTCATTTAACATTTGCTTCTTGTATCGACCATCTATCATATACCTCAAAATTGCCCTCCGTTTGTTTGACCCATTGCTCAAAATTTATCTCCAAAACAATCATTCTTGTCCTGTTTCATGTCAACTAATGTAGGACACCTCATTGCTTGCCTTTTGATAGATCTCTTCCTATCAACTCCAGCACTCTATCTAGGAAGCAGATGCAGAAACATAACAGTACCATAGAACTTGTAGTCCTCAGTGGCAGGTTACCTTGCGTTTGATTGGGGTTTTCATCATTGGTTACTTGCTAGATTGTACTGCAAATCTTGGAGACCATCATCCTTATTGGTGGTCATCCTCACGTCTGTTAACAGTTCTCATCATTTATTGGTAATCAAATGATTTCTCACATGTTTGACTTCAAATCCTTTATTCACATCTGTAGAAATATGTCATTCAGAAAAGCGGCGACCAAGACCTTGGGTAGAGGCTTACATCACTGAACCTTGTTTCATCACCCAAGTTGCGTATAATGTTTTCGGAGACAATTCCTCAGTTTGATCATATTATGACACAACTTACACAATGTACCTATCGGTGGACATGATAGTTGTTGTCACACAGAATGTCTAGGCACCGCGACAACGGCTCAGATTGGGGGTTGTCACTCTGATCCCCAATCTCTCCGTTTAAATTGTCTCCCTACAGCAAGCTAAGGGGGGTAGACCCTATGAAAGAGTGGAATGAAGAAGAATTGGTTGAGAACCAACTAGTTCAGGAGACACAGTGAAGCGATCAAGTACTTGATTAAGATTTAGCAAGACTTATAGGATTTGATTAGATTTTAAACAATTGATATCAGTGCCTTATGGAGTCAACGATCTTGCTAGGGAAATTAAGACCAAGTAATCGATTAGCAATTGCTGCTTAGATGAATGACTATTTTATATGAAATGCAGATCCTAAAACTAATGTGAGATGCAAAAATCTTGGTTAATTTGAGTTAAATGCCTATTTAAATGTGGATCCTTCAATCCTTTCTGTGTCGAGCCTGATTTCGTAGTAATTGGCAGAGAGAAGATAAGGAGAAGCACACTAAGGTGTGATTAACGATACCTCTCCTGAAATTCTAACATATCCGGTGTCTCCGGCGCTGCAAATAACTGTGGCTTTGATGATTGCAAGGTCACCGTTTTAAGTACTATTAAAACAGGCTTCTCAAGAAAAGACGAATGGAGATCTATCTGTCTATCGATCAAGCTTATGCTTGGAAGTAAATTTTATCTATGCAAAGTTAACTTATATGCAAATGCACCGGAAGATGAGATGAAGTTAGACTCGAGAATGGGAAAACACTTATGCCACAAAGCCCTCAATTACCCAAATGAAATGCTCGCCCTTTTTTAGATGAAGACTTAGAAAATAAACTCTTGAAGATACTATAGTTAAAACACCAGCTTATTTCAAATCTTCTTGATACAATTTAGCTCCAAGAAAACAAAAACAACTTTGCAATTCCATATCAATGTCAACAGATGCTCAAAAAAATACTCAATTTATGAAACAAAAAATATGCATTTTATCACAATTCTATGACAGAGTACTTAATTTTCAGAAATTAATTTTTAGGACAGCAATAAGAAAAACTTTATGACAACATCAATATGACAATGAAAACAGTAAGCTATCAATGATATCTTTATGCCAAAAATTTACCGAAATTTTTCCAAACTTACCCACATGAATTATAAAAAAAAAATTAGCGTGTTGTGATGTGATACGAAATTATATCAGATCTGATATACTTATTACAGCCAACAATTAAAACATGAAATAAGCCTAATGATGAATGCCCAACTCAAGAAATTAATTCATTAATATATTAGACAACTTAGGAATTGATTTTAGGCTAACCCACATGAAATTTTTCCACTGTTATATTTTAGACTTCAGAAACATAATTATTCAGAGATAACAGTGACACAAAATGTAGATCTAGGCGAAATTCTTGATACACATCAAACATAAATGACCTATTAATGCAATTAGCAATTTTTTAGTTAATTTCAAACCACTTAGATGTGTTTTTCACCACTATTAGAAAGGTATATGACTGTTGTAGCAAATAGTGAGGAAAAATATGGTTTAGAGATCAAACCCTTAGGCCCTAGGCCTTGAAGATCACTTGCCCAAGTTGCCAAAAAGAAAAATTCGATATCTGAAACACAAATTTTTTACCAAATTTTCTGCAAAAACCCACCAATGATTAGCTTCAGAAAATCAAATATTCAAATCAGAAATGGAGCAAGGGAATCTAAGGCCAATGAGAGCTAGCACTAAGCCCAATAGAACTAGGAGAAGGCAGATATGGGCTTAGGAGCCCCAAAACTTGAAACCCTTGCTCTGAAAAAAATTATTTTGCTTTAGATCTTCAGATTTATTGCAAAATCTTTAGTAGTTGGCCTTGCAAAAATATTTGGGACAAGATAATGCCCTCCAGGGCCTAGATAATAGGCTCTAGTGCCTCCTTCCTTCTCCTATTGTGTCATATTTGTAAATCCTTCAATCCTATCCCAAGTTGTTCTTAAGGGGGGATGTTAGGATATTCCGACACATAGGAATAGTTAAGTATAACTTGGTCTAGTATAGAGTTAGGTATAGAGTTAGGTAAAGTGTGTTTCTTTACCGTTGTACATTTTGTAACTTACAATCCGACGGTCACGATATGTAGTGATCCGACGGTTCATTCTCTCCTCGGTATTACCGACACTTGATCCGTGGCTTGACACCCGATTGGTCCATGAATTCTATTTAAAGCGCATGGAGGGTCATTTGTAGGTTAACCGTGCATGAGAGAAGCTTATGTAAATTTTCATTCTTTTATTAATAAATTGCCTGTAGTAGCCACGTTGGCGCAGGCCGTGGACTGTTTCCCTCTCTGAGGGTTTTAGCCACGTCAAAATACTGGTGTATTGATCTGTGATCTGTTTGTGAGCGGTGTCCTTCTGGTGTTCTGTCTGAGGAACTTACCCTGTAAATTCCTACATAGATCCGTCTCAAAACCCCCAGATTTGCTTGAAAAAATCTCAAATCTGAAGATTTACTTGGTTGATTTCTCAGATTTCTTCCAGCAAACAATATTTGAGCCCAGATCTTGCCCTCCAGGGTCTAGATCTAGCTCAGATCTGAAGATTTACTTGGTTGATTTCTCAGATCTATTCCTGCAAACAATCTTTGAGCCCAGATCTTTCCCTCCAGGGTCTAGATCTAGCTCAAATCTGAAGATTTTTTTGGCTAATTTCTCAGATCAATTTCTGCACAAGTGAAAAGAGAAAACCCAATACCCAATATGTACAAAAATAAAGAAAATCTCAAAAACCCGTGTTAAAATTCAAAATTATGTTACAAAATTTCAGATCTACACAAGTAAATAACAGATCTATACAAATAATTCACAGACCTATACAAATAATTTACATATCTATCAGATCTAAGGAGTATGAGTCCAACTCCGCTCCCAAATCTGATAATCTAAGGCTCTTAATAGCCAGATCTATCAAAATTCCCACAAAATATTTAAAAGATTTTGAAATTTAGAGAGGTACTAGACCAAAAACACTATGTAGAAAAAAGATTATTGTTAATCCTGAGACTTATATGAAGTAGGCTCTTCAAAAAATATGTGTTGAGAGTTGGCTGGTCCAACCGAGAACTATCATCCCCAAGCGCTCAATGAGAACCTAAGAGATCTTCTGCAAACACTAGATCAACCATCAAATCAAGTAGAGAAATAGAACAACAATAAAATTATGAAGAAATAGAGATACCTACTACTTCAATCAAAATTAAAAATGTTACCCTAGATCCAACAAATTGAATAAGATACCTATATTCAGATTATTCTGAGAGAGGTATTGATTGATATTTTTCACATAATACTAAGTAGAAACTAAAACAATGTTACGATAAATTCATGAAGAGGAACACTGCAGCACGTTGAAACCCCAAAAACTTTTGCATTAATTCAAAAAGTATACAAGAGAGCTTAAGAACTTAGTACACGATCCAGAGATCGGATGATCTCAACTAACAATTGACCTCCTATTTAAAGATAAATCTTCCAACGACTAGTTAGAGTGATCCTTGTCAAAGTAATCTCGACCGTTGATGAGGATCAAAATTTCTTTTAATCTCATGCGTCGAAATTTTAGTTATTGAGAAAATTTCAAAATTTTCAATTAAAATTAAATTTTTGAATTAATTTCCTCAAAATTTTGACTTTGACTTAACCCCAAGGACCAAAGGCTTAAAATTTAGCAAAATAATCAATTAACCTTAGTCCCTAGACCTCTTAAAATTTAATTTTTAAAGGACCCACGAATTTTGTCTTTGGAAAATTTAAATTTACCTAGGACCTATAGTTATTTAAATTTCTGGGTTAGGATTTTAATTAATTTTGGCCAGAAAATTTAATTAATTAACCTATGAGGGGATAAATTATTTTTCTAACCCTCAAGACACTTTACATCATGATTTTCACATTTTTTACATCTCAAGGGGGAAAACCCATTTGCAAAAGACCCTCACAGACTACCCAGTTCTGGAACACAAATATAATCTAGCAGATCAAGCAATTTGTAATAAAATAACCTAAACAAATAGTTAGGATTATCCCCAAATCACTTTTACATAGACTCGATCTAGAACACTAGGACTCCCCTAAGATCCTAGTGACAAAATCCATTCCGGCTTTGGAGTAACGCTGAAGGAAAACTCTGTCAACCATCCGAGAATGGATTGGTGAGACAAAAAACCTCCCGGAATGTATATCGTCACTAGAAAAGTAGGTTTACCTAGGCAATTACATATACGACACGGATCTGCTGAGGTTATTTACAATTTACACATGCTCAGTAGTTGTGTCAGATTGATTTCTCCAGTCCTCTCTCTCTTCTACTACAATATTTATAAAGCATTTCAGCCATCGTCTTCGTATCTGACCTCACACTTTAGCGGGCATCTATTATACAACAAAATGACCTTCTCATCAACTCAGAGGAGAAAGACACATTGGTTGGAAAAAATACCTAAGTTACAGGCCTATTTGCCAAGGTAACGCACCCAGAAACAGACAGGGAGAGTTATAACGCTTTCCAGCTCTCAGCCAAAAGCGTTAATCCTAGGTTAACAATCTATTTTACCTAAAGGGCAGCGTTACTAGATATTTATGAGATTTTGAAGGTCAAAGCGCAAGTTGACTGACTAACACTCCACATTTCACTCAAATGTCAGCTCAAAAAGAAGGAAAGATCCGCCTCAGGCCTAACTAAGGACATTGATATTCCTAACTGAGTCTCACGGGAAGGGAAAGAGCAATAAAGCGAGGCAACATCCAAGTTTTTGCCTCATTGGAACTCATGAAAGAATTGGCCAAGGATGAGCCTCTCTCCATCTATAAATTAGAGGCTCGGTCATTTTAAGAGAGGTCGAATGGTTGTCAAAAGTTTGCAAGAGCTTAAGTATTGTTATGCTACCAAGAAATTGAGAGAGAGAGAGAGAGAGTGGAGCTGAAGGACTAGAGGAGGCTTGATTTAACCGAGATGGTTGTAATCATTCTTCTTCTATCTAATAATATAGATTTGTTTCTGTGTTGTATACTTGATGGTGTTGATATTGCATTCCATTACATGTTGGTTTGATTTTGCGATTAATAAGTAGCTTAGATGCATGCTAGCTTATATTCTCTTATATATTGATGTTTTGATTATCAAGGTTTATATGCTATAGAGATTACACTTTGTCTTGTTTATATGCAGGTTCTGATCTAGGAGCTGGCAGAGAGGTCTTCCACTTTGCTACACTGAGTTCTCCAATAGGACTACACCAAAAGCTAAGGTAATCTTTCTCCTTTGGCTTTATCAATCATGGATTAATATGAATATATGCGTGTTTCTTTGTGAAGTTGCAGCGAATCTTAAACACTCTGCATTGGGTCTCGAGAAAACCCGAGAGGGTATTTCATCCACAACCACCCGTGCATTACTCCCTATAGCATTCAAAGAAAATTTTTGCAACAATTGATAACAAGATAGGGTTGGATACAATATGCAATTTGCAACTTTGTTGGTCCCAATCATTCTTAAACAAATAGCCCTCCAAATCTAGATTTTAGACCCCACAGTGATAATTCTAGTTTAAACATTATTGTTTCCTTTCAACCATTCTCAAAATTAAAAAAATCCCATTCTTTTGTTTTCTATTTTCATAAATCTGCAATACAGATCATGAAATATCACAAATCATATTAGTCCTAAGTCTAAACACTTTCAAATTATTATCATTCATTAGACTTGGTTTCTTTTATTTATTTTCCCTTGTGTCAGAGAATAATTAGCCTACAAAGTGTGAAGAAGATACTAGGGTTACACTAGGTATGACTCTTCCATTATCCCTAGGGTCTATCTTGTACCTTCCATTAGTCCTAGGGTCTCACTTGTATATATAAGGCATTTCATTTAAAGTGAGGGTTTTGGGTGGTAATACAAAGGCATAACTAGAATGCAAAATATCAAAAAGATAAATGAAAATAGAAAGAAAGCAAGAAGAATTAGAAGATCCATACTTGTACTTGATGGTAGTTGATGATGAAGGAGCTTGTTGAGACACGCAAAAGATGTGAGTGTGGTAATCTCAGTGCAACAAAAATCATGTGACCTATCAAAATTGTTTGACCCCATTGGAGAAAAAATTATCCTAGATCTCTCTTCAGTCAACAACATGTAGCCCCTGGCAGCCACCTATGTAGTTGATACATTGAACCATATGATCTTTGCTCCCTACATCAATCATTTTCCCCCTCGCCCATCTTTCGAGAACATATGTTTGAAGGTGGATTATCTTGCCCAAAAGGTATGTTTTTCATTGTGCAATCGGGTGCTTATGCTTGTTTTTCCTTGGGCATCCTAGGTATGGATTATTTAATGACTTGGAAAACAGGAAGGGATTTTACCATAGTTTTGTTCCATCACCTCAAATGGGGGGGGCCTTAATCTGCAATCCTAGTCTCTTGGTATCTACCCTATTGCCCTATGGCTTCAGTAAGGGCACTACTTGGGAAACCCTGATTTTGGTAGTGTGGTCCTATTGTCCCCATGCACATTTCTCACTCCCCTCCGCACATTACAACCCCTAGTTATTCATATTCCTTCTCTAGGTCCACAAGGCATTGGCACGCCCCCTCCTCTTGTCCACATGTCTGGACCGGGCCTGGAAATGTTTCCTCAAAGGTTGATGCAGTTAAAAGAATGTTACAATCTTATCATGGCCACAAGAAAAGACAAAAAGAAAAAGAACATTAGAAAATGAAAAAGATGGTAAGGACATTTAATATAGCACATGGGAAAAATCCGAGCATGATATCTACCCCTAATTATGGCCATCACCCAAGTTCCGAGGACGTTATGAGTGGCCCCAAATCATTGAGGATCCCATGCACATCTCACCCCCTGGTGACCAATGAACTGCCCCATCTTAAGGGGTTAATAACTGCTTATATCTTACACAACATGTTCTCATTTCCTGGAGCCGCGACCAGTAATACAAAGAAAAATCAAGAAAGGGAAAAAGTAACATAAAGAAGGGTGGAAAAACAAAGGTTAGGTAACTCATGTATCCACGATTGCTCCCTCTTACATCTATACACCCAAATAATCATCATTTCCAGCCTTGAACCCATGTTGTTTGGCCTTGGTACCCCCATGTACCCATCCATTCATCATCATTCACATGACACCTATAAATTAAGGGACTTGTCTTTCCCCTTAAGGAGTGCGCACACCTAATAGGGTTGTTTATTACCAACTCCTACCTAGGGTGGTAAGATAAAAAAATTTGGTTCACTTAGATGTACCAATTAATTATTGTACCTAATTGTGAGGATGTGCATTGGATATTATATGTAATTGGTAGGTGGTTTCATCATGGGTTGGGAAACATAAGTAGGGCCCATGTTTGCAAGAGGATCATATTGACACTCCTGAGTGAAGCATTGAGATTCATGGGACTCCCATCATGTCTAGAGCATCATTGCATGCCATGGACACCCTCAGCAGTTTGCTCATTGCCCTACATTATTCATGAGATGATGTGCTTGGACCAGTATGCCTCGGTCGGCTTAGCATCATATGGCAACTAATCCAAGGACCAAAGGTGGTTTGTCTCATCCCCTGAGACATGGGAGGGCATGGACCATTGTCAAAGCCCTTAGTATTGGAGCATCACAGGCTATTCTATCATCAAGAGACCCATGACATGAGACCAACTTTTGCGCCCCAAACTCAATTTGCGGCCACACATGATGACTTGTATGGAGAGTAAGGAGCCATCCCCTTGTTCATGATTTATGGAGCCCTCTCACACACTTTGGCACTAAGAGGACTCAACTTGGCCCTCCAATGACCCTACTTCAACATGATGTCATCAATTCGGATAGCATTTGGATGGTTATCTCATAATTTGTAAACTCTACTTGGTTGGTTTGTGACCAAGGCTTGTATTTTGCACATTTTTATAACGTTAGGGTCCTTGGGATAATAGTTCGACCTACTAGGTCTCATATAAATACAACTCAACTTCATTTATATTTGGATCATCAACACACTTGAAAATTTGGGCTTCTTCGAAAATCCGAACTTTTTCTTTGGATTAGCTAGTGGATGTCATGGATGCATTTTGATATTTGGAGCTGAAATTCAATTTTCTTTGGAGCTATCTCTTGATTTGTGGATGGATATATCATATTGTCATCTTGTAAGTGCCTCTTGTTGAAGTTTTTTATTGGAAAATGTCTAATGTATGGAATTGTTGCAACCAAATTAATGTTATATTGTGCCTTAATTGTTGAAAATTTTATTTGAAAGCTATTTGGTTGGAAATTGCACATGTTACTCATAGTACATGTGATGAATGTTTATAGTCAATCAAATTTTGTTTTTCCTCAATAAAACTACATAAATTTTTAGTGGTTAATTGTTGAGGGTTGGTACCTAGTGCATCAATTCTTGACTTTGTTAAAGACGATTATGGCAAATCTGAAGCATCTAGGACTCCACAAGCCCAAAGGAGAAGGCACTGGTTCAAGCCATTTCGTGATCAAACCCTTCTTTCTCCATATTTTCTTCTCCCAAAGTTCTGGTCCCTTATTCTTGGACGGCTAGTTTAGAGCATAGAGCGAAATTCTCTAGAGAGTGAAAAGGTGGATACCGGGATCATAAACTTCAATTTTAGAGACCTAGTTACAACACCTCAAAGTTTGAAAAGCATGTCTTGCGTTTTCATCCATAAAACCCCTTGCACGAGGTGTGCCTTAGAAGGGAAACCCTAGTTTGTAATTCCTTGGCTTGGGGACTTCTTCGAGGGTTGTATGAACTTAGTATTCATTGGAATAAATCATAAGAATCCCTTTCTTCCCCTTGCCTTGATCTCAGGAGTACCTTTTAACACGTTAATTCACAAAAACCTAGATCACATGAAAGTTTCTTATATGTCTCTTATAGGGAGAAAAAACCCTTCTGAAGTGCCATATTATCACTTTGATCTTCCCTTAAGGAGTCCTACCTCAACATCTAGTACCTCAAACCCTAGAACATCAATTAAAGATGTTTTTATTATCTACCAAGACTCCTCGCATCATGGAAAGTCCGTAAAGAGCAGGGGGCACTAGTTGTTGTGATAGTGGGACGTCATCCCATTGTTACCAATTAGTTTAGCTCCTTGACACATAGGCTTTCCCTCCTTAGGGCCTCCCAGATTGTGGTAACACAACCTACAAGGAGATGATAACAATAGAAAATCTCATTGACGTTGAGAAGTGAGTGAAGGTGAGAAGAGGACAAGGAAGGATAGGTGGCAAAGGTAGAGCTGAACTAGTGGAGGAAAGATAGATCAAAGTTACTAAAGCTAGGACCAAAAAACTGAACCAAATACGCAAGAGGGGACAACAATAGAGATGAATAATTGAAGCCAAGAAGTAAGAGGTGGAAACACTATTTGAGATAGAAAATGAAAGAGGTGAGAATTGAGAACTCTGGGGCAAAAATAGTGAAAGAAAGAGGAAAATTTTGACAATCTTTGTATTGAATTGGGGAATGCAATAGACGAGTGGAAGCAAGCATTGGAGCAATGGTTGGATATGTGATCCCATAGCTGCAGTCTATAGGATGCAAAAACCAATACCAAAGTCCTTAGTAGGCAAAGGAGATGCATGGTGACTGGTCCCATCTAAGAAGAATCCATCTCAAGTTGGGCCCTACCTGAGAAGACGACCTAGAGAGACCCATTAGAGGTGATGTAGCCTAGGAAAGCGGAAAGCAAAAAAAATAGAGAGAGGATATAGGAGAAAGGGTTCATTATCGAAAGTATGAAAGGGGGTGCTAATATTCTTTTGAGAAACCCTCAACATACAAGCCCTAGGTTTCTCTCACAATTGTCCCCACCAAAAACAAAGCATCACTCAACTTGGTAGAGCATATTAATTATGGAAACCTTATGAGGCTAGTATACTCTACAAGCCACTAGAGAAAGGTTAGTACTATAAGGAAAGGATTTCATTCAACATTCGATGGGTAAGTAAAAGAGAAGAATAGTATGGGAAAAAAAGAATCAAGCAACATTCTTATCTCTTACGGTGATATGCGAACATTAGGAGGTAGATCTACTATGACTGATGATTTATGGGAGAACTTGTTGAGTAGCCCTATCAAGGTGATCGCTTATTGTACTTTTCCCCTAACTTTCCCATTATCTCAATGCAATCTTTGTTCCCCAAATCAACCATATCCATATGTATGCACACCACTTTGGCTATGACCATCATTCTTCTTGGAAGTCTCAAAGTTTGTGATGCATTTGAGCTCCCTAATGCAGTGACCCACATCTTCCAAGGCAGTGAAAACATATCTTGCAACATCCAAGTCAAGAATAATCAAATCCAAGTGAAGGCACTCTTAACGCCTCCTTTAATGTCCCATTTGCATCTTTGAGGTATCTTCAAAACGAGGTGACTTCCCCTGGTGCAGGCAGGAGGTTAAAAGAGGTAAGATGGAAAATGTGTTGAGCAAGCAAGATGTCAAAGCAAGTCAATGACACATCATAGACCAAGGAAAACTCACGTTCAGGAAAGTTCAAGCCTTAAACCACACAAAAAGCAAGAAAATGGACCCAAACAATGAGTGTCCTGCACCCTTTCTACCCATTCGACCACGTAAAGGTCAATTTGGAGGAATGTTGAGGCAAAACAGAAGGTTGTTTAAGTCTCCAAGCAATCCAAGGGACATCTCTAGTCAAAATCAAGCAAGGAGCCTAAAAGCATGGTTGAATCATCATTGCACCAAGCAAAGGTAGGTTGTCTACATTATACTAGTCATTGGAAAGGACAGTGTCCTCATTCAAGAAACATTGTGCAAACAAAGTGGAAGTTTTAACTTTTTACTTCCTAAGCACTCAACTTAATTTTCCAAGCAATGTCAAGCTATTCTTGATGGAACTTTGTACCCTTAGGTCAATTCAGACCTCCTTTTGTCAAATCTAACCTCTAATTGGTGGGATATCTCACATGTTTTGAGATTTAAGTAATGTAATGAAATAACTTATAGTTTGACTTAATCGTGAAGCATATTGTGAATGAAAAGTTACTTGTTTTTTCAACCAAAAGGAGGAAAGGTGTTGAGATCCTAACCTATAAATAGAGAAATATCCCTCATTTGCAGATCATTGTGAATTGTTGAGATCGGTTTTCCATAATGTGATATATTTTCATGAAATATTTGGTGTTCATCATGAATTATATTTCTTGGTTGATTTCACATATTTTTTAAGGCAATTTGTGTGTAACTAAAGAATACTACAAAAACTAATGAGATCAACCCATTTGAAAGGAAGCTTTGTCACATGCTAAGGGATGTCTAGGGTTTTACTCACACATCTCTCTTGTTGATGTAAGGTATAGTTTTTTTCTTCTTGTTGGGCCATGCCCAAGTGCTCCTCACCAAGGACATCAGTTTATTTTGCATCATAGTTGATCTATTTGTTGAAGAATTTTCCCTAAGCATAATCCTTTATAGTAGGGCTTGGTTTCAAAACTTGTTCTTGATTAGGCGCAAGCTCATTTAACTTTTGGGGTTCCATCACTGGCCATAATCCACAATCATTGATAACCCAACTCAAGAGGGGCATCAATTTGACCCCATATCCCTAGTGGAAATAAGGCACACTCCTTATTCCACCAAACAACCATCTCTTTTTACTAAATTCTGCAATTGTCTTGAATTTTTATTATTCAAAAAGCCCTAAGAATAGAAAAATATAACCATAAAAAAAAAGTGAACCAGTGAGTTTCTTCATTTTATGTTTATATAATATGTGACCATTGCATTTTAATTATAGACATGTTTCTATGAAAGCATGCCACGTCATTGAAACTTTCCTTGTTGAATATACTCTAGGTGATCCACATACAAGGAATTCTTTCTTGTGGTGCAATATACCACTATATAGTTGAAGAAAGTTTGTTGAGGTGACACTGGTGGCCAATCTCTTGTTGCCACAAGGTTTGGACTTCCTAGTGAGGATTTGCACAGGGCCTGCAAAATTTTTCGGTAAATGAACCTTTCAAATAAATTTTTTGCATCAATTGATAACAAGATAGGGTTGGATACAATATGCAATTTGCAACTTTGTTAGTCCCAATCATCCTTATACAAATAGCCCTCCAAATCTGGATTTTAGACCCCACAGTCATAATTCTAGTTTAAACATTATTGTTTCCTTTCAACCACTCTAAAAAATTTAAAAAACCCATCCTTTTATTTTTCTATTTGCATAAATCTGCAACATAGATCATGAAATATCACAAATCATATTAATCCTAAGTCTAGAACACTTTGAAATTATTATCATTCATTAGACTTAGCTTCTTTTATGTATTCCACCCGTGTCAAAGAACAATTGGTGTGCAATGTATGGAGAACACACTAAGGTTTCACTAGGTATCACTCTTACATTATCCCTAGGGTCTATCTTGTACCTCCCATTATCCCTAGGGTCTCACTTTTATATATAAGGCATTATCATTTAATTGGATAATTTTGGGTGGTAATACAATGCCATAGCTACAATGTGAAATATCAAAATGACAAATGAAAATAGAAAGAAAGCGAGAAGAATGAAACGATCCATACTTGTACTTGATGGTAGTTGATGATGTAGGAACTTGTTGAGACACACAAAAGATGCGAGTGTGGTAATATCAGTGCCCAAAAAGCATGTTACCCACCAAAAGTGTTTGATCTCATAGGAGAAAAATTTCTCCTAGATCTCTCTTCGAGCAACAACCAGTAGCCCCTGACAACCACTAGTGTATTTGATGCATTGTGCCATTTGATCTCCGCTCCCTGGATCAGTCATGTCCCCTCACCCATATTTGAGAAAATATGTTTGAAGGTGGTCTATCCAACCGAAAACGTATGTTTCTCATTGTGCAATGAGGTGCTTATGCTTGTTTTTCCTTGGGCATCATGGGTATGGATTATTGAGTGACTTGGAAAAAAGGAAGAGCTTTGACCATAGTTTTGTTCCCTCACCTCAAATGGGGGGGGCAGGGGGGGTTAATACTCAATCCTAGTCTCATGGGATCTCCCCTATTGGCCTATGGTCTTAGGAAGGGCATTACTTGGCAAACCCTGATTTTGGTGATGCAGTCCTATTTTCCCCATCCACATTTTTTACTCGCCTCCGCACATTACAACCCCTATTTCATCATATTCCTTCTCTACGTCCACAAGGATTTGGAAAACTCCCTCCCCTTGTACACATTTCTCGGTCGGGCCATGAAATGTTGCACCGGAGATTGATGTAGATAAAAGAATGTTAAAAGTGTTTCATTCTTGAAAAATGTCTAATGTATGAAATTGTTGCAACTAGATTAATGCTATATTGTGCCCTAATTGTTGAACATTTATTTTGAAAGCTATTGGGTTGGAAATTTCACATGTTAATCATAGCATGACATGTGATGAATGGTCCTAGTTGATGAAATTTAGTTTTTTCCCCATAAAACTCTAAAAAAAATTAGTCGGTAATTGTTGAGGGTTGGTAGCTAGTGCATCAATTCTTGACCTCCTTAAAGGCAATTATGGCAAATCTTAAGCACCTAGGACCCCATAACCCCAAAGGAGAAGGCACTAGTCCAAACCAATTCATGATCAAATCCTTCTTTCTCCATATTTTCTTCTCCCAAAGTTTTGGTCCCCTCTTCTTGGATGGCTAGCTTAGGGTATAGAGAAAAATTATCTAGAAAATGAAAGGGTGGATTTCGGGATCATAGACCTCAAGCTTGGGGTCTTAGCAGCAACTGGTCAAAGTTTGAAAAGTATCCTTTGTGTTTTCATCCATAAAACTTGTTTCCAAGCTGTGCCCTAGAAGGGAAACCCTAGTTTGCATTTCCTTGACTTGGGGACTATTTCAAGGGTTGTATGAGCTTAGTATTCATTGGAATAATTCAAAATAACCCCTTTCTTATTTTTGCTTTGATCTTGGGAGTACCTTTAACCACAATAATTCACAAAACCCTAGATCTTGTGAAAGTTTCTTTGAGGTCTCTAATAGGGAGCAAAAACTGTTTTGAAGTGCCATACTATCACATAGAGCTTTCCTTAAGAAGTCTAGTACCTCAAACCCCAAAACGTCAATTAAAGTTGATTGTTTATCTACCGAGACTCCTCACATTGGTTAAAGCCTATAAAGAGCAAGGGACATTGGTTATGGTGACAGTGGGACATTGTCCCTTTGTTATCACTTAGTCTAGCTCTTTGACCCTTAGGGTTTCCCTCCTTAGGGCCTGCTAGATTGTGTGGTGACACCACCTACAACATAAAATTAAATACCTCAGATATTAAAGCCAGGACCAAACAATATGCAAGAGGGGACAAGAATAGATATGAACAACTGAAGCCAAGAAGTAAAAGGTGGCAACACTAGTTGAGATAGCAGATGAAAGAGGTGAGAATTGATAACTACGGAGCACGTTGTAATATCCCCAATTTTTATTTTGCACATTAGAGATAATTTTTAAAAAAGGGAGACATTTTTGGCAATGGGTCTTAGGAGGAAAATGAAAATTACAGCCTTAGTGGAGAGTGGGGACCACAAAGAGAGAAAATTTGACCCAAGAGGCAATTCACATGAGTGAGAGGAGAGAGTGATAGGGAAGGGATGCAAATTAGTGGAAGGTGGAGACCAACAAGAGAGAGAGGGCCAACAATTACAAATAGAGCTTGGAGGCCTACATTTGGTATCTTTGGTCATTTGATAATTCAACAATTAGTTCTCTTGACCTGCTTACCCAAGACAACCCGTGTTGTTCAACACAAGGAATTTCCAGGCGGAAATTGCACACTCATTTCGGAGAACTTCGAGTGTATCCCTAGTGAGGCAATTGGGGAGTCCAATTTAGGATTTCCACAAAGCTTTATTTCAGGTATTCACTCAGTTTTGCACACTGCTAGGGTGGAAAGGCAATTCGAGGTGCCCATTGGAGGATCAACTATCGTGGGTTAGAGTTCTGGCTATTTTGCAGGTGGTTTTCTCTATTTATGTCTATGATTTTGTAGTAGATTTGCGGGGTTGAGATCAACATTATTTTGTGGGCCAAATTTGGTAATTCTTGCAGTGTGCAAAGTATCCTAGACACAGCCTACGAAGGAATAAAGAGAGAGTTGATTCTTGGAGCAAGGGGTTGGAAAAAGCCTAGGACTCTGAAGATAAATTTGTAGAAAAGTGTGAGGAAATTTTCAGCATTGCATTTGGGCCTAATTCAGCAGTATCAAAACTGCGGGGCATTTTCTGGCCAAATTAAGAAATTCACACTTGCTGGGGATCACCGAGGGTCAGTGGATTCAGCCCAAACCCTTTCTAGGTTTTTGTGGGTTTTGTGGGAGGAGGCTAGGATTAATTTTGCAGAAAATTCTAAGCACTTATGAAGGAATAATTCCTCATTCCATCCAACAATCAATAACAGAAATTATTGGAGGAGGGAGAAGTTCACAATGGGACCATTTCCACCACTTTGGTTCGTGAGATATTTATGGGTATTTTTGGGGTTCTTGCAAGGAGGCCTCTCACCGAGTTTCATCTCATTCTAAGCACTTTATAAATAAGCTTCTCTAGTTTCCTTCCAGCAACAGCTCGTAGTTCTTCCTGGACATGCACAGTCTTCCTAGGGAATCTTCCCAGCACTTGAGCATTGTATTCACACCTAGATTCTTGTCATAGCTTGCAGTGAGGGTGCTATTAATTTTTTGAGAAACCCTCAACATATGAGGCCTAGGTTTCTCTCACAATGCTCCCTCCAAAAAATAGAGCATAACTCAACTTGGTAGAGCATATTAATTATGGAAACCTTATGAGGTTAGTATAATCCGCAAGCCACTAGAGAAAGTTTAGGACTAGAAGGAAAGGATTTCATTTAGCATTCGATGGGTAAGAAAAAGAGAAGAAGGGTATGGGAAAGAAAGCATCACACATCGTTCCTATCCCCTACACTGATATGCGAGCATCAAGAAGTGGATCTACTACAACTGTCAATTTATGGGAGCACTTGTTGAGTAGCCCTATAAATATGATCACTTATTGTACTTTTCCCTCACTTTCCCACTATCTCAATGCACTCTTTGTTCCCCAAATCAACCATATCCCTATGTATGCATACCTCTTTGGCCATGACCATCATTCTTCATGGAATTCTCACTATTTGTGATGCATTTGGGCTCCCTAAGGCAGTGTCCCACATCCTCCAAGGAAGTGAAATGATCTCTTGCGACCTCCAATTCAAGGCACTCTTAATGCCACTTTTAAAGTCCATATTCCATCATTAGCGTACCTTCTCCTTTTAAGGAAGGCATGATGTTAAAAGAGGTAACATAGTAAATGTGCTAAGTAAGCAAGATGTCAAAGCAAGTCAAGGATACATCATGGACCAAGGACAACTAATTTTCATGAAAATTCAAACCTTAAATCACACAAAAAGAAAGAAAATAGACCAATACAAGAAGTGTCATCCACCCTTTCTACCCATTGGATCATGTAAAGATCAATTTGGAGGAATGTTGAGGCAAAGGAGAAGGCCATTCAGGTCTCCAAGCAATCCAAGGTACATTTCAAGTCAAAATCGAGCAAGGAGGAGCCTAAAAGTATGGTTTGAATGATCTTTGGAACAAGCAAAGGGAGGTCATCCACATTATAATAGCCATTGGAAAGGCCAACATCCTCATTCAAGCAATGTTGCGCAAACAAAGTGGAATTTTTGACTTCCTAAGAACTCAAGTTAATATTTCAAGCAATGTCAAGCCATTCCTTCATGGAACATTGTACCTGTTACCCACCAAAAGTGGGGACCCCATAAGAGAATTTTTCTCGTATGATTTGTCTTCAGTTGGCATCCAACAGCCCTTGAAGACCACTAGTGTAGATAATGTATTGTGCCATTTGATCTTTGCTCCAAGAGCCAATCACCCATCACCCATTTGTCGAGACCATATGTTTGAAGGTGGGCCATACAACTCTAAAGATATGTTTTTCATTGTGCAATCGAGTGCTTATGCTTGTTTTTCCTTCGGCACATTGGGCATAGATTATTGGGTGACTTAAAAGGAGGACAGGTTTTGAGTATAGTTTTTTTCCCTCACCTGAAATGGGAGGTTAATCCTCAATCATAGTCTTGTGGGATCTCTCCTATTGGATTATAGATTCAGGAAGGGCACTACTTGGGAAATCTTGATCTTGGTAGCATGGTCCTATTTTCCCATTTCACATTTTTCACTCCCATCCGTGCATTGCAAGCCCTATGTTATCATCTTCCCTCTCTGGGTCCACATGACCGCTAGGTCAATAAGGCATTGGTACACCCCCTCCCCTTCTCCACATGTTTTGGTCAGGCCTGGAAATGTTACACTAGAGGTTGATGTAGCGAAAAAAAAAATTAAAAGAAAATCATGACCACAAGCAAGAAACAAAATTAAAGAATATTATAAAATGCAAAAGATGGTCAGGAGATTATATGAGCGCATGTGTAAAAGCCAAACATGAGCTCTACCCCTCCATTATGGCCATCACGCTGGTTCCAAGGGCCCCTTGAGGGCCCCCACATCATTAAGGAACCCATTCACGTCCCAACCCCTGGGGCGCGATGAACTACCCCACCTTAAGGGGGTAATAACTACTTATAGCATACATAACATGCTCTCATCTCTTGGAGCCCCGATCAGTATTATAAAGAAAAATTGAAGAAAAGGAAAAGGGAAAAAGAAAAAGGGTGGAAAAACAAAGGTCGGGGTAACTGATGTATCCACGATTGCTCCCTCCTACATCTATACACCTAAATATGTGGAAATTCCTCATCATTACCATACTTGAACCCATGGCATTTGGCTTTGAGACGCTTGTGTCTCTATCCATCTCATCATTATTCATATGACCCATATCAATTCAAGGATGCACCTTAGACCTATATTTCCCCTTAGGGGTTGGGAACACCTAATTGGGTCGTTTATTAGCCACTCCTACCAAGGGAGGTAACACTATTACATGCTTAAAGCCCCAAATTTGGAAGGGAAGCCCATTATGAAGTCTCATTTGTGCCCTTGATTAATAATCTTGGTTCACTTGGATGCACTAATGAATTATTGTACCTGATGGTGAAGAAGTGCATTGGATCCTATATGTAATAGACAAGTGGTTTCATCATGGGTTGGGCAACTTAACTGGGGCCCAAGCCCACCAGAGGATCATATTGACATTTATAGGGGATGCATTGAGATCCATGGGACTCCATCATGTGTTTCAGCATCATTTCATGCCATGGGCACTCTCAGCAACTTCAACATCTTGTTTGGTGCCCACATTATTCGCGAGATGCACACTTGCACTAGCATGACCTAGTTGACTTAGCGTGAGGAGTTTTGTCTCACCTTTAAGACTTAAGAGGGTAGGCACCATCATCAAAGCCCTCATTTGGAGCAGTCTACAACCTTATATTTCATCAAGAGACCCATGAGACCAACATTTGTGCCCCAAACCCACTATGCGGCACCACATGATGACTTGCATGAAAAATTGTGGGCCATCCCCTAAATCATCTTTATTGGAGCCCTCTCTCTCATCATGGTACTTAGAGGACTCAACGTGGCCCTCCAATGGCCCTAAAGCATCATGAC
Organism: Pinus taeda; assembly: GCA_000404065.3. Classification (NCBI taxonomy): domain Eukaryota; kingdom Viridiplantae; phylum Streptophyta; class Pinopsida; order Pinales; family Pinaceae; genus Pinus; species Pinus taeda. Next base: position 44,212 of record APFE030765423.1, read on the forward strand.
ATCATTAACTCAACTTGCATATAGATGGCGTTTCCATAACTTGTGATAGCTACTTGGTTAGCTTGTGACCATGACTTGTTTCTAGCACATTATTTTATAATTTGGGGGCTCATTAGGCTAATTTGATTTAGAGGAACTCATATCAATAGAAGTAAGACTCATTTGTGAGGGCTCACTAGACTAATTCGATTTAGATGGAATCATATAAATAGAAGTGAGTCTGATTTGTGAGAACTCATCATCATCACTTAGGATTTTTCCCCTCTTATGCAATTCACACTTTTTCTCTTAGAATATTTGGAGTATTTTGGATGCACTATGATATTTGGAGCTGAGTTTTTATGTTGTCTTGGAGCTACCTCTTGAATATGGATAGATATATTGCATGACTAGTTTGTAAGTTCTCTTGTTGAAATCTTTCTTTGCAAATTGTCTAATGTATGTAATTGTTGCAACTCGAATAAATGCTATTGTACCCTAATTTTGTTGAATATCATTCTGAAAGTTATTTGGTTGGCTCATGCATATGTTATAGCATGCAATGAATGTTCCTAGTGATGAAATGTTATTTTCTTCATAACACTCCATATTCTAATAGTAGGAAATTGTTGAAAGGTGGTAGCAAAGGCATCATCTTTTAGCCTCCTTGAAGACAAATTTTGCTTATCTAACGCATCTAGGACTCCATAAACTAAAAGGAGAAAGCACTGGCCTATGTCATTTGATGATCAGATTTCTTTTATTGCTTCTTTGCTCCTCCCAGGGTTTCAACACCACTTTCCTTCGACGACTAGCTAGTGCATCAAGTGAAATCTTGTAGAGGAGGAACTTTTGGATTCCATTCAAACAAGACTCTTCCTTGAGGTCTTGTCTTGAGGATATCCAATTTTGGTTGATTTTTAATGGTGATTCACCCATAAATTCTTGTGCCCTAGGTGTGCCCCTGAAGGGAAACCTAGTTAGTATTTCCTTGGATAGGTGAATTTCTTGAGGGTTGTATGAGCAATGTATTTGGTGGAATAAATCATAGAAAAAACCCTTTCTCCTCTTGGCCTTGACCTAGTAAGTGCTTTGGGAGTATTTCTTCTCACGTTATTCATAAAACCCTAGGTAAAAACCTAGCTAATAATTCGACCTACTATATCTCATATAAATAAAAATGAACTTCATTTGTATTGGATCATCATAACACTTGGGAATTTCGGCCTTCTTGGCAAATGCGTACTTTTTCTTTGGATTAGCTATTAGATGTCTTGGATGCAATTTGATATTTATAGCTGAAATTCAATTTTCATTGGAGCTATCTCTTGATTTGTGGATGGATATATCATATTGTCATTTTGTAAGTACCCCTTGTTGAAGTTTCATTCTTAAAAAATGTCTAATGTATGGAATTGTTGCAACTAGATTAATTTTATATTGTGCCCTAATTGTTGAAGATTTATTTTGAAAGTTATTTGGTTGGAAATTGCACATGTTATTCATATAATGACATGTGATGAATGTTCCTAGTGGATGAAATTTTGTTTTTCCTCCATAAAACTCCATAAATTATGAGTTGGTAATTGTTGAAGGTTGGTAGTTAGGGCATCAATTATTGACCTCCTCAAAGACGATTATGGAAAATTTGAAGCATCTAGGACTCCATAATCCCAAAGGAGAAGGCACTGGTCCAAGCCATTTCGTGTCTCCATATTTTCTTCTCCCAAAGTTTTTGTCCCTGTTACCCACCATTTTGTGGGTGATATCCTGTAATATTCCTAATTAGCCATGGCTAATTGGAATATTCGATTTTGCTCAATTTTTGCCTTCTATAGTTATTTATAAATAAAATAGTGAGAAAAGGGGACATAACTCACTTCTAGAATAAAAGTCACTTCCTAGTGGCACAACGTTGTGACTTAAAGGGGAGCCAAGGGGGCCAAAGGGGGATGCAGAGATGGAGCCCACGTAGACACTTGGAGGGACTGCGCAGAAGGAAAGAAACACGTGGCAAGAGGAGAATCACGTTGGAGGAGGTGAGCCTTGGGATTGAAAGAGGCAAAGGCTATAAAGGAGAGAGAAGCCCCCTCATTTTGATCATTCGATTATGTTGCATTTGAGCTAGTCACTTCAACTTAGAGCACGCTGGCTGTTTAGCCTGTCTGTAGCACTGTTTAGTGCATTGAGTGTCTCTGTTCAAAGATCTCACCTTTAGCCCCGGGGGACTTCGAGTACCTGCTCGGGCAAGGTAGTTTCAACAGTCTTTTGCAGATGGATTGATCTTTGGAGTTGAGGAGGAACTGAGCATTTTGATGACTGCGCAGTCTTGAAAGAGGAGGACGCAGCCTCTTTTGGTAGGAGCTTCGGATTGGGTTTATATGGAGGATTTGAGCTGGGAGATTGAGCAAGGGATTAGCCCTTGCATATTGGAGGATTTTGGCAGAGTCTCGGGCAGAGTTTTTGAGGATTCTCTTCAATAGCAGTGCAAAGCCTTGAGGGATAGCGTAGATCTCCAAGGGGGTGATTTTCGGGGGTCAGCTATTTTAGAAAAGCTTTCTGGGCTTTTCTAGGTTTATTGAGCAGAGGCTGATTCAGAGTTTCAGCCTTTTCTGAGGGGAACAGCCCCAAATCCGCATTCGATTTCCAGCAGCTGGGACGCAGATCAATGTGAGGCCATTCCTTTGCTATTCTGAGTGTATTTCTTCACTTGCCTTGTGCAAGTCGAGGTGCCATCTTTCTGATCACCTCCTGTACTCATTCTTTGCTTAGTATAATAAAATGGCTTACATTTCTTAAATATTTGTTTACGTTTCATGTATAAATTGTTGTTTGTTGCATTATCGTTATTTCGTCTCTGTGCGTTTTCCGGCTATTATACCACTTGTACATTTTTCTGGTTGGGGTTTGCTGGTATTTGAGAAATATTCCTAAAAGGGATATTACAGTGGTATCAGAGCATAGTTCTGGCTCAGCCTGTGGAGCTAGCAATCTATGACACCGGGGGAAAAACCCTACATCTGTTACAAAGGTAGGAGATACAGAGACACTAGGCGTAGGTTGGAAAATACCTACGGAGAAGGGGACTGTGTTCCGGTAGTGGACGTAGAACAAGAGGAGCCTGTGGTGGACGCAAAGCAGAAGGATCCAATGGCAGATGAGGATGGGAAGAGATTTGCGAATATGCTCCTCAAATCATTGCATGATCTATCGAGGCAGATTGAGGTGATGGGGCAGAGATTCACGGCAGTAGAGGCCAGACAGCGTGAGAGCCCACGGGTTTTTCAGATTGGTGAGGGATCAAGTACATCACATCATTTGCCAGAGCAGCGTGATACTACGCAGCAGGTGGCCTCGCATGCCCCTACACGCTCTACCATGCCCACCTTCTTAGGAGCAGACACGGGGCTGGAGCCCAGTAGGAGGCAGAGCCCGGTCATATGGGCGATTATTTTGCAAAGTACCAGGCCTACGGGCAGGAGTTCAAGGATGCTCTTTCATTCAGAGACTTTGTTCAGCTCCAGCGGGATAGTAGACCCCACGACCATCACAGAGGGTACCGACATTACCATGATGGTGACACCCACCGTGTAGCGAGTAGATTCTAGCTTCTCCACCCAAGACTTGGCCGAGACAGCGGCCATCAAGGTAGCAACATTGCATTTGGATGGTGAGGCTCAGGATTGGTGGTTTCATGGGATGGTTACACTTGGACACTCCACAGTGACATCATATGCTGAGTTCACCGGGAGATTGATGGAGCGATTTGATCGAAGGGACCCAGAGCAGCATTTTGTTGAGCTGACGAGGCTCAAACAGACAGGGAACCCAGAGACCTACATTGCAAATTTCTTGAGGGTCTCAGTGATGGTGCCAGATCTATCCACGGCGTGGAGGATCTATATGTATGTTGAGGGGTTAGCTGAGCCACTTCGGGGTTTAGTCCGATCCATTAGACTAGCCACACTCCAGGACGCTATTAGCAAGACCCGGGACTTACAAGATGTCTTACCCAGGACCCGGACACCTTACCCCCAGAGACAGACTTTCCAGTCTAAGGGGAAGGATGTGAGGATTCCACCTCCAAAGCGGAATCTAGGACGAGTACAGATTGATGATGATGCCAGGAGGGAGCTGAAGAAGAAGCAGTTGTGCTTCACCTATTAGGAGCCGTGGGCATCAGGACATAGATGTGCTACTGGCAAAGCACATTTTATTGAGGTCTTCTCCGAGAGCAGTGGGGAAGAGGATGATGAGGATGATGTGGAGGCAGGAGATAGTCACGCCGTGCAGGGACCTTTGCCACCTCCACCGCCAGCAGCAGGTGGTGCATCTTTTGCACCTACCGGAGGGGCCCTTGCAGCATTGCGAGGAGTTCCCAAGTATCTGACGCTACGTGTACGGGGGATAGTACGTGGCCAGTGAGTATTAGTTTTGGTTGACAGTGGGGCAACCCACAACTTCATCAATGCAAAGATGGTTGAGCAGAGAGGTATTCAAATAGAGAGCTTCGATGGGTTTTCAGTTTTGGTCCCAGGAGATCAAACCATGATGTGTGCTCGTTATGTTCCAGAGCTATTAGTGAGGATGGGCACCTACACATTGACTGACCAATTTTTTGTGGTCGATATTCCGGACACCAACATGATACTGGGTGTTCAGTGGCTCATCACTCTAGGGAAGGTCACGATAGATTGGAAGACCCTAGAGATGGAGTGGGATAATGAGAAGACAAGGAGGCATGAGAAGATATGGGGACAACACACATATCCGCCTCAGACTGTTTCGGCTCATCGGATGGAGGCAGTCATCCGGAAGGGAGACGTAGAGTGGGCAGTAGAGCTGCGTGCATTAGAGGCAGGGACTACAGGGCGGATGGTACATCCGGAGATACAGTCCATCCTTGACCGGTATGCCATAGTGTTTGGGGAGATTCCGCCAGGACAGCCACCGGACCAGGGGCTTGAGCACACCATTGAGCTTGAGCAGGGTATTCAGGCAGTGATCACTACCCCCTATAGGCATCCCAAGGCCTATCGGGATGAGATTGAGCGGGCCATTCAGGAGTTGCTGGCTCTTGGGCACATTCGGTCGAGCACGAGTCCTTTTGCTTCTTCCGTGGTGTTGGTGAAGAAGAAGGACTTCACATTGAGGATGTGCATTGATTACAGGGCCCTGAACAAGAAGACACTGAAGAACAAGTTCCCCATACCCAGGATCGATAAGTTGATGGATGAGTTGAGAGGAGCACGGTTCTTCTCAAAGATTGATATGAGATCTGGGTACCATCAGATTCGCGTGAGGGAGCAGGACATTTCCAAGACCGCTTTCAGGTGTCACTATGGGTACTTTGAGTTCTTGGTGATGCCCTTTGGGCTAACTAACGCCCCCACCACATTTTAGTCCTGCATGAATCACATCTTCCGCAGTCACTTGAGGAAGTTTGTGTTGGTATTCTTTGATGACATTCTCATTTACAGCAGGACTTGGGAGGAGCATCTCCACCACATTGAGACAATATTGCGTATCTTGCAGGAGTAGCAGTTCTATGCCAAACTCTCCAAGTGTGAGTTTGGGTTGACGGAGATGTTGTATTTGGGGCACATCATAGGGGTGGATGGAGTGAGAGTCCACGAGGAGAAGATCAAGGCCATTAGAGAGTGGCCAGAGCCGAGAAACGTGACAGAACTCCGAGGGTTCATTGGCATTTGTACTTACTACCGGAAGTTTGTCAAGAATTTCTCACAGTTTGTTGCATCCCTGACAGATTTGATAATGAAGGGGCCTTTTAGTTGGTTGGATACAGCGCAGCGAGCCTTTGACAGGCTCAAGGAGGTTATGAGCAGCTGCCCAGTGCTTGCATTGCTAGATTTCACGCAGCCATTGTTTTGGAGTGTGACGCATCAGGAGAGGGGATCAGCGCAGTATTGATGCAGGGAGGTCACCCTATAGCCTATGAGAGCCGGAAGCTCCTTCCACACGAGAGGTTGTATTCTATATACGACAAGGAGATGCTGGCCATCATGCATGCATTGGCCAAGTTCCAGTAGTATTTGGTGGGTAACAAGTTTAGGGTGAGGACTGATCACAACAGCCTCAGATTCTTTTTGGAGCAAAAGCAGCTATAGGAGAGGCAGTAGAAGTGGATCAGCAAGATCCAAGCATATGACTTTGACATTGAGTATGTCAAGGGTAAGAACAGCGTGGTAGCAAATGCTCTTTCACGTAGACCAGCCACGTTGTCTCTTATGAGCTTGGACACAGACTAGAGGGCTCGACTCTTAGTAGAGTACTCCAAGGAAAGGTTTGCATGTGAGGTTTTGGATGGGCAAGTGGCAGATGACAGGTACAGGGTGGTCGATGAGATCATCTATTACAGGGACCGGATGTTCTTGACTGAGGGGTCTCAGCTCAAGAAGAAGATACTACAGGCATCACATGATTCACCTTTGGCAGGCCATTAAGGGTTTACCAAAACCTAAAGGGCCATTAGAGAGAGGTTCTCATGGAAGGGCCTCAAGGAGGACGTACTCCAGCATATTCGGGAGTGCGATGTTTATCAGAGGAACAAGGGAGAGATGAGCCATCCTGCGGGATTATTACAGCCTCTTCCCATTCCAGAGGGGAAATGGGAGAGTAATTTGATGGACTTCATCACAGGGTTGCCCATGATACAGGGCAAGGATTGTATCTTTGTCATCGTTGATCGATTAACAAAGTACACACATTTTTTTGCCATATCCATACACTATACAGCAGCACAGGTGGTCGAGCTATTCTTCAGAGAGATCTTTAGGCTACATGGTCTTCCTAAGACCATCGTCAGTGATAGGGACAACTGTTTCATGGGCAGGTTTTGGCAGGAGCTTTTATGGTTGGTGGGACGGAGTTGACACCGAGTACCAGTTATCACCCACAGAAGGATGGGTAGACAGATATAGTTAACAAGTGGCTAGAGGGCTACTTGCGTAACTATGTCAGTGGGCAGCAGCAAGCATGGCTGAAGTGGCTGCATTATGGGGGAGTACTGCTACAACACTACACATCACATGTCCATTGGTATGTCAACATTCTATGCCTTATATGGGTATCATCCTTTATCTTTTGCTGACGTAATGTTTGGTTATAGCAAGGCTCCTAGAGCCAAGATTTGGATCCAAGAGAGTTAGGATATCCTCCGAGCTCTCAAGGATAACATGACTACAACACAGAGCCAACAGAAGCTGTATGCCGACAGGGGTCGGGTGGAGAGATAGTTTGAGGTAGGGGACATGGTCTACCTACGATTACAGCCATACCGACAATCATCACTGGAGCAGAAGGGGGCTGAGAAGCTCAAGCCCCGCTTTTATGAGCCATACAGGGTGATACGTAGGATTGGACAGGTTGCATATGAGTTGGAGCTGCCCCAAGACAACTAGATTCATAACGTTTTTCATGTATCATGCTTGAAGAAGGCATTGGGGCGGCAAGTGACAGTGACAGATGAGCTACCACCCCTGGATGATGAGGGGCATTTGGTGTTGCAGCCGGAGGCTATTATTGATACCAGGGAGAGGCAGCTACAGAGCAGGACGGTCCGGAAATTCTGGGTGAGGTGGAAGAATTTGTCGGATAAGGATGCCCCTTGGGAGAGTGAGAAAATATTGCAGCATCCATCACTTTAGTTTCTTGAGGGCAAGCAACATTTTGCCGGGGGAGACTGTAATATTCCTAATTAGCCATGTCTAATTGGAATATTCGATTTTTCTCAATTTTTGCCTTCTATAGTTATTTATAAACAAAAAAGTGAGAAAAGGGGACATATCTCACTTCTACAATAAAAGTCACTTCCTAGTAGCACAACGTTGTGACTTAAAGGGGAGCCAAAGGGGCCAAAGGGGGATGCAGAGATGGAGCCCACACAGACACTTGGAGGGACTGCGCAGAAGTTAAGAAACACGTGGCAAGAGGGGAATCACGTTGGAGGTGGTGAGCCTTGGGATTGAGAGAGGCAAAGGCTACAAAGGAGAGAGAAGCCCCCTCATTTTGATCATTCGATTATGTTGCGTTTGAGCTAGTCACTTCGACTTAGAGCATGCTGGCTGTTTAGCCTGTCTGCAGCACTGTTTAGTGCATCGAGTGTCTATGTTCGGAGATCTCACCCTTAGCCCTGGGGGACTTTGAGTGCCTGCTCGGGCAAGGTAGTTTCAGTAGTATTTTTCAGGTGGATCGATCTTTGGAGTTGAGGAGGAACTGAGCATTTTGATGTCTGCGCAGTCTTGAAAGAGGACGCTGTCTCTTTTGGTAGGAGCTCCGGATTGGGTTTATGTGGAGGATTTGAGCTGGGAGATTGAGCAAAGGATCAACCCTTGCATATTGGAGGATATTGGCAGAGTCTCGGGCAGAGTTTTTGAGGATTCTCTTTAGTAGCAGCGCAGAGCCTTGAGGGAAAGCATAGATCCCCAAGGGGGGTGATTTTTGGGGTTCAGCTATTTTAGAAAAGCTTTCTGGGCTTTTCTGGGTTTATTGAGTAGAGGTTGATTCCAGAGTTTCAGCCTTTTCTGAGGAGGGGAACAACACCAAATCCTCATTTGATTTCCAGCAACAGCAGCAGCATGGCAATTTTCCAGCAGCTGGGACGCAGATCAGTGTGAGGCCATTCCTTTGCTATTCTGAGTGTATTTCTTCACTTGCCTTGTTCAAGTCAAGGTGCCATCTTTCTAATCACCTCCTATACTCATTCTATTGCTCAGTATAATAAAATGGCTTAGCATTTCTTGAGTATTTGTTTACGTTTCATGTATACATTGTTGTTTGTTGCACTGTCGTTATTTCGTCTTTGTGAGTTTTCCAGCAATTATACCACTTGTACGTTTTTCTGGTTGGGGTTTGTTGGTATTTGAGAAATATTCCTAAAAGGAATATTACATATCCCTAGGAGAAAATTTTCTCCAAGATGATCCTCAGCCAGTAGCCAGCAACCACTTGTAGCCACCAACTAGCTCATTGTGCTAGTTCTCCGCCACCTAAGCCAGCCATGTGGTCCCTCACCCATCTGTCATGATCGTATGTTTGAAGGTGGGCCTCTCGAACCTAAAGGTATGCCTTTGCCTTTTGGTAATTAAGTATTCTAGTTTTCTTATCATGGACACTTCTGGGCATGAATTAATGGGAAGATTTGATGGAAAGACTGGGCTAGGTCTGTGCTCTTGTCCCCTAGACCCCTTTTGGATATTAACCTTGGGGATCTCTTTTACTGACCATTTGGCTTTAGGGATGGTATTTCACGAGAAACCCTTATTTTGGTTTTGTAGTCCTGATCCCTCATCCACATATATTACTCCCTTCCCACTCATCATTTCTCCCACCTGGGTCCACATTCCTCCACTAGATCCACATAGGGATAATTCTCCCCTTCCTCTTGCCCACACCTTGGGTCAGGCCTAGAATGATGCCCCAGAGGTTGATGCAGCTAAAAAGAAAAGTAAAAGCATAATTGGCCACAATGAACAGGAAAATGTACCACAAAATGCAAAAGATGGTCGGGACAAAGACATTTAGCACATGGGCAAAAGCCAATACATAAGCTCTACCCCATCATCATGGCCATCACCTTGGTTTCTACAGGTTCTATGGGCCTCCCTCATCATATAGGGATCTATGATTCTCCCAACCCTTGGTGGGAAATGAACTGCCCTACCTTAAAAGGGGGTATCCACTGCTATCTCACACATCATGCTCTTACCTCTTGAGCCCTGAGCAGTTAATTAAAGAAAAATCATAAAAAGGCAAAAGGCATATAAAGAAGGGTGGAAAAATCAAGGTCGGTGCATCTCATGTACCACGATTGCTCCCTTCTATACATTATATACCCAAGTGTGGGCTTCTCTTCTACTAGCCACCCGTGTACTCTAGCATGTGGCTCAGGGCTGCCCCTTCTCATCCCCTACTCCATTCACCTCTTCATCACATACCACCACCTTTTAAAACATGTACTGTTTGGCCAATTCAATGTCTTTGAATTGTCAATCATAAATTGTCAACCAAGGTGCGTAGACTATTGAAGTACAGGTGCACAATATGTGCTAGAAGTTATTCGATGTGTCGTTATGTATTTGTTAGGCTCTAAACTTAATATGGAGGTGGTATTTGTTAATTATATCAGAGTTACAATCCTTAGAGTTATTAGTTAATTTCTTGGAAATTAATCTCTATCTAATTAGTTTATGGATGATATGAGAGTGATCCTACTTGTATTAGATGGTTTTGATATTTTTGATCTTGATTTTTTATGCAGCAGCTTCTAATTCATTAAGTGCAAAAGGAAATCTATTCTATCAATTGTGAAGAAACATTGCCTAAACTCAATTGTTTAGGAGAAAATCCTCACACTTTTACTTATTCAATTTTCATTCAAACAAAATATTTCAACAACATCTATACTATGAAATAAACACGCTTGAACTATGCTAGATAAAAAGCAAATGAAGTAACCATGCAGTACCAGGTATAAAGCAATTCAAATGACAGGGTAAGCTAGGTATGAAGCAAATGAAAGTACTTATGCAAATAACCATTCATTGACGAATTCATTATGCTGGATTTTCACACAAAACAGAGTATTCAAGGAATGAAAGGAAATCGAGTTGCAATTGGTTAAGACCTGTCACTATTCGTAGGGGCCCTCCATAGATCAATTCACAATCTTCAATCAACGCAATGCATACACACAGACCCAATTCTATTGTTGGCAAACAAAATTCACGCACTGTTTCAAAATTACATCATTCGGCACGCACCCTAATCACAGTGCGACCATAAGTTTTTATAACAGGTCTCTGGCATAACAATATGAGTAATTTAAGCCTAATATCTTTATCTTAGCTAAATTATATTGCTAAACCTTCAATTTCCTATTCCGAAAGCAAATTGATAAGATTTTGATTGAACTCGGATTTCGTTTCGGCGACAATCCTACAGTTGACTTGGAGTTTGACCATGATCTCTTGCGCTTATCTTAACGAACCATTTCAAGGGGATAGGAAGGAATCCACGAGGAAACCATTTTCTATCCATCTGCATCCTTTGCTGCTGACCTGGCACTTCTGGACCTAGCAAACAATGGAGGCAGCTACAGTAATCTAGATTAGCTGCAGAAACAGGTTGATTCGGTAGCTAATTGCATTCTTTAACAAAACAATAGGGTATAAAGTCAAACATGAATAAGAAGACATATTATTGCATACCTTCATCAAACCCTGGTGGATATGGCTTTATTTAGGTGGTAGATATATAGGAAAAGAGAGAAGTATTAGGCAAAAAGGGATGTCATGGTAGGACAATCTTCAGACTCTACATGTACCTTGGACATATTATTCCCTTTAGAAGTAGAAACCACCTAATAGGATACTTGGCTAATCCCATTTGGAGTTTGGAGACATTAGCACATGCCAAAGCACAGTATGGAAGGGCGGGCCATTATGAAGTCCCCACCTGTGGTCCACGGTTTTTAAGCTCTTTTACTTGATTTCTTTGATGAATTGTTGTACTGGAAGGTTAGGGCACGCATTGGATCTTATGCAGGATTGCAGATGGTCTCCATCTTGGGTTTGGTCTCCCTATATGGGGTCCTAACCAGTGTTGTGAAAAGCGCGATAAAATCGCGATTTAATGAAAAAATCGCGATTTAATGAAAAAATCGCGCTTTTTCAAGAAGGCGATTTAATCGTGATTTTTATTCAAAAAAATCGCATATTTTTTTTTGGCCAATTTTTTCCGAAAAAATCTCGATTTTTTTATTTTTTCAAACAATCCCGATTTTTTCGAAAAAAAAATAAATCGCGATTTTTATGGAAAAAATCACTGATAGTCGGGGCAGCGCGATTTATAATGAGTTTTGAAAAAAAATGAAAAAAAAATGAATATTTTTGTACCAAACAATTTTTTCCCGATTTTTTTCCGATTTTTTCTCGATTTTTCCGATTCATTCCCTGCGCCGATTTAATCCCGATCATGATTTTAACAACATTGGTCCTAACCCTCCAGAGGGCTACATTGGCACATGTAGGGTGTGTTTTGAGAGCCATGGGCCTCCACAACAGTAGACAACACTCCATGGATCCCTAGAGATGTTCAAAGATCCCTCGAGATTCACCTATTGGACAAGGAAGATGCACCTGGTTCACCTTTGCCCAGCCAACCCCATAGATGTACCATGCACTTGGCAGTTGACCCAAGACTTGTAGGATGATGTGGCATCACCTACACAATCATCTGAGCCCTTACAGATGGTCTAGAAGCATCTTCAACTCACTTGGAGACCCATGAGGTCACTTGTGTGCCCTCACAGCCATTAGGAGCACCATACGTTTATTATGTGGAGAACAAGGGGCCATCCCCTTGTCCATTACTTTTGGAAGTCCAACCTCATTATTTTGGCACTTATGGACTTCATCAGGGCTCTTAGAGAGCCCAACGACATGCATTTTTTATCATTCGACCCCTTGGGAGGCTTATTATTTTATTTGTGAGCTAGTTTGGTGGGCTTGTCACCTAGTTATTTGCACATTAGTTTAATTGATGGGCTAATGTAGGTTCAAATTAGGTAATTCGAACTCCTAATGAGTGTATAAATAGGAGAGACATGAGTTTATTTGTATGGATTGGATCATATATTCTTGTGAGATTTTCACTATCTTTTGAGGATGAGACTTTTTGGATGGATGGATGAATTTTGATGTTTGGTTATTCTTCTTTGTCTTGGAGCTCCTATGAATGGCATATCTTGTTGCATTCATGATATTGGGATTTTTGTTCTAGGGTTAATTTGCTTCTTTTCTTGGAAAAAATTTGTGGTGATTAAATCTCTAAATAGTGTTGTATCATGATTGGGTTTGAATGAATGAATGTTCCTATAGACATCCTTGTCTTTATAAGTCACCAAATATTGTTGAACAAAGTATAAATGACCTTGAAGCTACTTCCATTAAGCCCTAATGGCCAACAAACTTGTCTTTTAGGCCTCCTTGACCAGTGGAAATCAATCCAAACTCTAAAACTTCCATGAATCCATCTCTCCCAAAGGACAAAGCATTGGTCCTCCTCTGGTGATCACTTTAAAGCTTATTTCATTCACCTTCCCCTCTTTCTCTAGGCCTAGCCTACATAAGTCACCTAGGGCATCAATTATCTCACAATCCAGCCATCCAAATGCTTCAATTTTTGGTCCACAATTGCACTGGTGTGTCCTCAAGAATCCCTCCAAATTTCATGAGATTCCTATGGTGGGGCTTGAGATATCGCAAGCCCTATCTCGAAGACCAATTCTTGCCCTTGGTTTCCTTTAGGCTAGAAACCTCATTAGGATCCTTGCTTTGCCTTTCGTTGAAAATGTATTCCTTGATCCCCTTCCCCTCCCTAATTAGGTCAAGTATATCATTGGTTGCTAAATCCTATCCTCTTGACCTAACCTCGGGTCTACTTGGTCCCGTGTGGTCCCATTCACTATCAAGGCTAATTCTTCAAAGATCACCTGGAACCCAAGTTTCCAAAAGAATTCTAGGGCTTAGGGATCTCCTTTATAAGACACATACTCGAAACCTAACCCTTGAAATTCTCCCGAATCCCTTCCTAGAGAGCCTTCCATCTTGTATTCCAAGACAAACAAGCCACAATCTTGAGCCTCTCTTCTGAATAGTCTTCTAGGAGCACGCTTCATCCTATCTTTGATCTATTAATATTTGTGATCCTTATCATACTGGGTCTCCTCCCATTAGTGAAAGTCTATAAAGAGAAGGGAGCTTTAGCTAAGGTGACAGTGGGTTATTCCTCGATTGTCGCCCTTGACCTAGCAATTGTCCCTTTAGGATTCCCTCCTAGGAACCCTGCTAGTTTGAGCGGTAACAGTCCCCTCTTCTTGGACGGCTAGGTTAAGGCATAGAGCGAAATTCTCTACAAAGTGAAAGGGTGGAGTCTGAGATAATAGACTTCCCACTTAGGGTCTTAGCTACAACACCTCAAAGTTTGACAAACATCCCTTGTGTTTTCATCCATAAAAATTGTAGCTCGAGATGTGCCCTAGAAGGGAAACCCTAGTTTGCATTTCCTTGAGTTGGTGACCTCTTCGAGGGTGGTATGAGCTTAGTATTCATTGGAATAAATCATAAGAAGCCCTTTCTTTTGATTTCCTTGATCTCAAGAGTACCTTTAAACACGATAATTCATAAAAACCTATATCTCGTGCAAGTTTCTTATAGGGAGAAAAAACCCTTTTGAAGTGCCATATTATCACATCGAGCTTCTCTTAAAAAGTCCTACCTCATCACCTAATACCTCAAACCCTAGAACATCAATTAAAGATGATTGTTTATCTACAGGGACTCCTCCCATTGATGAAAGTCCTTAAAGAACAGGGGACATTGACTATGGTGACAGTGGAACATTGTCCCATTGTTATCATTTGGTTTACCTCTTTGACCCATAGGATTTCCCTCCTTAGGACCTGTTAGATTGTGGTTGTTGATTTTTGTAGCATCGGATGTGCCCTTGCCTTGAGATATCGTAGAGAGGCTAAGACATGCATTCTCCTATACGGAGAAATCGTTTGGGAAAATTCCACCTAGAGATGATTTAATTAAAATAATTAACTTTTTTAAATGGTTCCCTAAGTCTAAACTCAGGAAATTTGATTAATTAAAGGGTATTAATTAAATCAGGTGTGAATCTTCTAGAAGAAGATGAGGATCAACTCCCAGTTAATCTTAGCCCTTGATTCTGTTTTAATCTTGGTCGTTGGTGCTACAAAAAGAGATTATAAGGAGTCTGATGGGCACTTAGAGAACACACGTGTAATTCGATTTTGCTAGGAAATCGATTTCCTGAGTAGTAGCCGTGAGTTGTCGGAAGTGACTTAGTAAAGTTGAAGTAGTGAGAAAGGGGCAGGGATAGTAGAGCAGAGGAGAGTTTTCTAGATCTAGAGAGTGAAACGCAGAGAAGAAAGAGAGAGGTTCAGAGAAGCAAGGAAGTGCCACGTAGAGGCAGCGCAGAGCTTCAGAGGGAGTCTGAGCAGTGTGGAAAAAGTCCCGAAAAAATCACGATTTATTCCTAAAATCGCGATTTTTTGGGCTAAACGATTATATCGTGCAATTTTTTGGCGATTTTTTCATAAACGAAAAAATCGCAATATTATCGAATTAATCCGGATTTAATCGGGAGTCAATTGAAAAAATCAGCTTCCATTATGACCGCGTGGATAAAATGCCGGAAATCGTTCATTTCGGTTCATTTTAATTTTTCACTGTCTGTTTTGGCTTGTTCCGTGTTGTGGAGAATCGAGGGTTTCAAGTTTTCAGTTTGCATTTGCAACATTGCCATTGCGTTAAGACTCAAGAGGAGCCCGCAAGCCTCAAGGTATGCTCAGACTTCAGTCTTTAGATTTCTACCCGTTACCTGTAGGTTGTTAAAACTTAAAAACTTAAATGTTTCTTAATAGTTAAATGAAAATCTTTCAGGTTTCAGCGGATTGTTTGTAATAAATTTGTAATATCATTATTCAATGTTCATATATGTAACATGTATTATGTAATATCATTATGATTAATATATAATATATATTTAATATTACATATGGCGATGCGCATTGCGGGCAGCGGAAAACCATTATCCAAAATTCCAAATTCGTTATATGTATTATGTATAACTGTTAACATACCAAATTCGTTATAAACTTATATGTATAATTTAAACACATCGTTCTATTATGCTCACAGGAGATTGTAACTTGTAAGTCCCTTAACACACTGTCCAAATAGAAACTGTTGGGTTTTTTAATAAGCCAGCTGCCAAACAATTACATGGTCTACGTCCAGACACTGCCTAGAATATGCAGGCCCCCTTCTATTTTGTGTTTTTTCTCTTTTATAGAACTTTTCTCAGTTCTGGGACTAGATCAAATATGATCAAAGATATCAACCTTGACAAAATCAACCCATTGAGGGCCTTGTTTAATAAATCTACTATAGAGATATCACTATCCTTTTGACTTTAAATGTCCCTAATCAACTCTCCACTGCATAAGTAATTTGTCTCTTTCAAAGCAAAGTCAACGTCGTCACTCAAGAGTCAAGACATATCAATGAATAGTGAACACTGCATAAATTGACTACGTCAACAATGGACAATCAGTGGAAGGCCCAAAACAATATAGTTGTTAACATATAGTAATAAATATATATGGCTTAAGTGTTCACTGTTCGGTGGGTCTAAAAAATTAAAAAAATAAAAATAAAAATTACTTTAAATTTGTAATTTAAATTTTAAATTTACTAATGTGTTTCTAAATTTTGAGTGCAATACAAATTATATTTTGCTGATTTGGAGGCTGAAGCAATTTAATTTGTTTCAATTTTTTTTGTGCCCAGGTTTAAAGTTTAAAACAAAATGCCAAGGATTTTGGACGCTATGTGGGAGTTTGGTGAGCCTGATATTACACCTGAAACTGGGGGGGTCAATAGAATGTATTTGACTTGCAAGTTGTGTGGCAAGCATATGTCATGAGGCATCAACAGATTAAAATTCCATTTGGGGCAAATTCCGAGGCAAAATGTTGAACTTTGCACAAATACAACTCCAGAAATCATCCGACGGGCCACTCAATCATTGATGGATAAAGAGGATGGAAAAGACACCAGGGCAGCACTAAAAAACCAACTTGTAGGGGGCTCAAGAGTGGGGGAATTGAGACTGGTAGTGCTTTTTCAGCAGCATCACCTTCCTCACCCATGGGTACTCATCCTTCTATCTCATCTTTTTTTGTTCCTAGAACAACAGCTGGTTCACAACCTTGAATCAAATCATCAATGAAAAAAAGGAAAAAGGCAGAAGCTGACAGGATGGTCAGTAAGTGCCTTCTATGGAGTGATGTTCCTTTCAACATTGCCAAGACAAACCCATTCTACCAACCTATGTTTGATGCTGTTGCTGTCGTTGGCTCGGGGTACAAAGCCCCCACCTTTGCAGAATTGAGAGGGCCTCTTCTTCAAGATGAAAAGACTGATTGCACTGCTAGATTGACGGAGTTTAGGGCATCATGGGAACACACTGGATGCACAGTCATGTCAGATGGTTGGATTGACCAGAAGGGTAGGACTCTTCTTAACTTCTTGGTTAGTTGTCCCAAGGGGACAATGTTTATGAAATTTGTTGATGCATCTGCACACATTAAAGATGCACGTTTATTATGTGAGTTGTTGGACATCTTCATTCAAGAAGTAGGCCCAAGCAATGTTGTCCAAGTCATAACAGACAACACTGCAAATTATGTTGCAGCTGGCAAGATGCTTATGGAGAGGTATCCTAACTTGTTTTGGACACCTTGTGCTACTCATTGCATTGACTTGATGTTGGAGGATATAGGTAAGATTCCTACTGTGAGGGATATTGTTGAATCATCCAAGAGCATAACAAAATTTATATATAATCGTGCATCTGTGCTTAGCTTGATGAGAAGATTCACCAACAACAAAGAGTTGGTGCGTCCTACCATTACACGATTTGCCACTACTTTCATATCTCTTCAGTCTCTGTTGAATTCTATGTGGGATGTGAAGAGCATGTTTCTCTCAGCGGATTGGCGTTCTTTATCTATTAGCCGCAAACTGGAGGGAGAGGGAATATGCAGACTAGTTTCATATGATCAGAGCTTTTGGCCAGGAGTAGAGGAGGTGTGTGCCATTTCAGAACCTTTGGTAAGGGTTCTTCAGTTGGTTGATGGAGACAAGCCCGCAATGGGCTACCTGTATGAGGCCATGGATAGGGCCAAAGAAGCCATTCGTGCTTATTATGTAGATAAGGGAGATGAGGGGTTAGAGAAACAACAGGTCATATGGAGAGTCATTGATTAGTGATGGAACAATACCCTCCATCGCCCCATTCATGCCGTAGGTGTCTACCTCAACCCTGCATTTTCTTACGCTTGTGGTTTCAGATTTGATGCCGAGGTCATGGATGGATTCTTCACTTGTGTCGAGAGGATGGTGTCATCTGAGCAAGAACATGAGGAGATTTCTAAAGAAATGGAGATCTATAGGATGGGAGGTGGCACATTTGGTTTTAACATGGTTATTAAGAATAGGACAACCAAAATGCCAGGTAAGCTTCAGTGTGTTTCAAACTTTCAAGTTTAGAATTTCAATGTTTTTTTTTTATGTTTCTCATTTTTCTTTTAACTTGTAGATGCTTGGTGGACAAGCTATGGTGCCAGAGTACCCCATCTCCAAAAGCTTGCCATTTGAGTGCTCAGCCAAACATGCAGTTCCTCTGGGTGTGAGCGCAACTGGAGTGTATTTGACAAACTACACAGCAAAAAAGCGCAACAGGTAAAAAGATTTCAAATTAAATTTTTTGAATTCATTTGATTAATTTTAATATTTAAATTTTCTAAGTACTAATTTACAATCTATGACCCTAATATAGATTGGAGTCCCAATGCCTCAATGACATGGTCTACGTCTACTACAATCTTCGATTGTGGGTGAGACAGCTTTAGAAACCTACTGATGTGGAAGCCATCTCATTGGACAATATTGATACCACCTCTTCATGGAGAGTCGAGACTGAGAGGTCGATCATGGACTCGATCCCAGATTGGTTAGGTGTGGATCTAGAGGATGTAGTAGTTGCAGGGGAAAGAGAGCCAGAGATAGAGGAGGAGGAGCAACATTTGGGTCAGGAGGCAGTAGCAGAGCTGGATGAGGATGCTGAGGAGGAGGTGACACCATCTAGGATGGGCAGCAACAGTAGCATAGCATAGAGGCCACCTCTTCCATCGGCTTCTAGAGGACGATTGAGTCCATTTGATTTTGTATCCCCAGGGGCAGGGCCTTCTTCCTCTAGAGGAAAAGGCAAAGCCATTCCCTATTCCCGTAAAAGGGGAAGAGGATCTCAGTGACTGATTACTTGATGACTTTTAGATGACTCATGATATACATTTATTATATTTTTGTTGATATTTTGACTCTTCAGAGTTGAGACTCAGACAGGACTCAAAATTCAAGAGTTGATTCACTATTTTCATATGTGATGTAGCACTAGACTTCATATACATATTATATATTAGCTTACTTTACATGTTTATGTGGAAATGCATTTATTTGATGTTGTGGATACTCTAGATGTTAAAAAAAAATTTAAAAAAAATGAATAATTTTGTGTTTTTTCAATTTTGCCGACTTTTTCAAAAAACTCCCAATTTTGCCGAGTTTTTCAACTTTTGGACCCTTGCCGAATTAATCCCGACTTCGACTTTTTCCACATTGAGTCTGAGATTCAGCTGGGAAATTCGAATTCCAGAGCCAGAAGTCGGGGTGTGAGACCAGAGGGCCAACGGATCGAAATTCCAACCAGTAGGAGATCAGGGGAGGAGGTGACGCGGAGCCCATAGACTGTGACACAGATTTGCGTAGGCTGATGCATAGGCTGCACAGAGGCAGCATGGGGCTAGCCATGTAGAGCCTAGATCAGATTTGGATCACCAGTGACTGTGTGAGATTTTTCTCACTATCTCTTTGTTAGTGTTTTTCTATATCAGATTGCTAGCTTGGGCATCTAACGATTTGTACTCAGATTACTATTGCATTATAATCAAAACCCTCAGTTATTGCATCAGTTTTCCCACATTGGGTTTTTCCAGGGACATTTGTCCAAAAACAACAGTGTATATGTGTGTTTATTTCTCTCCAGTGCAGTATTTAGTTTTCGTAGTACCTTATTTTGTGTAGGCTGCATCGTATGTATTTCAATATTTGTCATAGAAAACTGCATTTGTCCAAAAACAATAGTGTATATGTGTGTGTTTATTTCTCTCCAGTGCAGTATTTAGTTTTTGTAGTACCTTATTTTGTGTAGGTTGCAGTGTATGTATTTCAATATTTGTCATAGAAAACTGCAAGTAATTTGTTCAAGTAATTTAACAAATAGGGGAAATATCATTAGTTTGCTACAGTAGGAATCAAGTCACCGATTTTTCACAGTGATAACACATCCTACAACATAAAATTAAATGGCTTGCCACATACAAGGAGGCGATAAAAATAGAAAATCTCAATGAGGATGAGAAGTGAGTGAAGGTGAGAAGAGGAGAAGGAAGGAGAGGTGGCAAAGGTTAGGGATGAACTAGTCGAGGAAAGAGAGATCTAAGTTATTGAATGCAGGACCGAAATAATGAACCAAATACACAAGAGGGGACAACAGTAGACATGAACAACCGAAGCCAAGAAGTAAGAGGTGGCAACACTAGTTGAGATAGCAAATGAAAAAGGTGAGAATTGACAACTCCAGAGCACAAATAGTAAAGGAAAGAAGAAAAAGTTGAGAATCCTAGTGTTGAACTGGGGAATGAAATAGACAAGTGGAAGCAAGCATTGGAGCAATGGTTGGAGATGTGATCCCATAGCTGCAGCCTACAAGATGCGACAACTAAGACCAAAGTTCCTAATAGGCAAAGGAGAGGCATGGCGATTGGTCCCATCTAAGGAGAAGCCATCTCAAGTTGGGCCCTACCTGAGAAGATGACATAGAGAGACCCATTAGTGGTGATGCAGCCTAGAAAAGGGGGAAACAAAAGAAATAGATAAAGAGGATATAGGAGAAAGGGTTCATTAGTAAAAGTATGAATTGGGGTGCTATTAATTTTATTAGAAACCCTCAACATATAAGGCCTAGGTTTCTCTCACAATGGTCCCTTCCAAAAATAGATCATCACTCAACTTGGTAGACCATATTAGTTATGCAAACCTTATGAGACTAGTATAATCCACGAGCCACTAGAGAAAGTTAGTACTAGAAGGAAAGGATTTAATTCAGCGTTTGATGGATAAGGAAAAGAGAAGAATAGTAAGCGAAATAAAGCATCATGCAACATTCTTATCTCCTACAGTGATAATGAGAGCACCAGGAGGTGGATCTACTATGACTAATGATTTATGGGAGCACATGTTGAGTAGCCCTATAAAGGTGATCCCTTATTGTAATTTTCCCCTCACTTTCCCATTATCTCAATGCACTCTTTGTTCTCCAAATCAACCATATCCATATGTATTCACACCTCTTTGGCCATGACCATCATTCTTCATGGAAGTCTCACAGTTTGCGATGCATTTGGTCTCCCTAATGCAGTGACCCATATCCTCCAAGGTAGTGAAAATATCTCTTCTGACCTCCAAGTCAACAGTAATTAGCTCCAAGTTAAGGCACTCTTAACGCCCCCTTTAATGTCCCATTTGCATCTTTGAGGTATCTTCAAAATGAGACAACTTCTCCTTTTGGTGCAGGCATGAAATTAAAAGAGGTAACATGGCAAATGTGTTGAGTAATAAAGATGTCAAAGCAAGTTAAGGACACATCATGGACCAAGGACAACTCATGTTCAGGAAAGTACAAGCCTTAATCACACAAAAAGCAAGCAAATGGACCTAGACAAGGAGTGTCACCCACCCCTTCTACCCATTGGATCACGTAAAGGTCAATTTGGAGGAATGTTGAGGCAAAACAGAAATCCATTTAGGTCTCCAAGCAATCCAATGGACATTTCTAGTTAAAATCAAGCAAGGAGCCTAAAAGCATGGTTTGAATCATCTTTGCACCAAGCAAACGGAGGTCATCCACATTACACTAGCCATTGGAAAGGCCAACATCAAGCAACATTTAGCAAACAAAGTGGAATTTTTTACTTCCTAAGCACTCAAGTTAATTTTTCAAGGAATGTCAAGCTATTTCTTGATGGAAGGTTGTACCCTTTGATCAATTCGGACCTCCTTTGGCCAAATCAAACCTCTAATTGGTGGGATGTCTCACCTATTTTCAGATTTAAGTAATGTAATGAAAAAAATTGTAGTTTGGGTTAATCGTGAAGCATATTGTACATGAAAATTCGCTTGTATTTTCAAGCAAAATGTCATGTCCCTTCACAAATGAATTAATTGTGGGACGCAGCAACACAATTTTGGCATCAATTTTGCCTTAGGAGGAGGACCCCACACGCAAAACGTAGGAACTATAGGCAATTTGATTTATTTCTAGCAGTTAGTGGAATGTGGGGGCCACCACATGCATAATTCGAACTTGGCCAAGGAATGTGTTGGAGGGAATTCAAACTAGTGGAAGGAGGGGCCCACAAGAGGCTAAGGGGATCCAAAGTGATAAAAAAGGATGGAGCTCTCATTTTGCAGCATTCTGATTATTTGACAAACAAACTTACTCTTGTATGCTCTGCTACTTAGTAAGTCTACCAGCTGTTTAGCCACGAGTCTTCTGCAGGGAAGATTCAACCACTACTTCGAGGGACTATTCGTGCATGCCCACAAAGGGTGCAGGAGTTTCAGCATCGATTCACAGTTCATCTAGCCACGTAGAGGAAGGGACTGCGTACTTTCTGGGTAGCCAGAAATACGCAGAGGAGGATTGAGCCAGCCAGGAGGTCCCTAACTTGTTGGGAGTTCCGAGAGCAAGGAGGTAGAGGGCTGAGGGTATTTTCTCAGAGTTTTGCAGCCAGCTAGTCAGTATAGATAGCAATATGCATTTCTGGGCAGAGGGACAGCGCAGTGGCCCGTGGCAGCAAATTTGTCCGGCTTAGGTGAGCAGCCATAAGGGCCAAGGGTCATCTAGGGAGCAAGGGATCAACTACTACAGGTGAAAGAAGCATTTAAGGGGTGTTTCCAGGTATATTTGCAGGCTGTTTCTTGCAAGTTGAATTTGGCAGCAATAGCTGAAGAGGGGCTCCCAAGAGGCTGAAAATCCAAAGTCAAAATCAGAGAAATTCCCTTCTAGGTTTTTTTGGGTTTTGTCCTAGGGGTCTAAGGCTTAAAGAAAATAATTTTCTGGGTGGTTTTTGGGCACATTCCAGCAAGTCGAAATCAGCAGAACACCAGTTTTCTGGGACAGCGTAGTGCATAGTGGTGCAGCAACTGAACAACCATCTTTCCAGTGATTCCATCACCTGGGTTTGGTCGAACTTGTCCTTGAGACAAGCCCGGGTGCACCACTTCATTCATATATTGTACTCATTCTCTCATATTTCATAATATATGGCTTAGTAGTTCCAGTTTTACAGTGTTTCATGGGTGTTTGATACATGTTTTTAATTTTATGTTGTTGCACTGCTTGTTTATTTGAAATATCACTTAAATTCCTGTTTAAGAACATTACAGTGGTATCAGAGCCTAATTCTTGGCTCAACTGTGGGGTTGGTTTCCTATGAGAGGAGAAGACTGGGAGAACATCACTTACCAAAGGTAGAGGTACAGGAGCAGAGAAAGGGAGCTGGAAATTACACCAGACACGGAGGAAGGAGGGAAAACAATGGTCAGAGAGGAAGAAATGATAGAGCCCAAGACCAGGGAGGAGATGGCTTTTGATAGCCTCTTGAGGGCTCTGAGTGACTTGGCCAAGGGGCAGAAAGACATGCTAGAGGAGATCAAATCACAGAGCCTAGACAGAGCCACAACTAGAGGGTTTTTGTGTGGAGAGACTTCTAAGGCTCCTCAGCCCTTCGATCATCCCTCACCAGCAATGCAGCACCCTTGAGTGAGTGTGCACACTAGGGCCACACTACCCTCCTTCATGCCAATAGCACAGATCGAACCAACAAGGGAGGAAGACACTCCCTAGATGGGGGATTGCTTCAGAGAGTGGCAAGCGATGGACAAAGATTTCATAGAGGCCCTCTCCTTTAGAGATTACTACAATCTCAAGCAGAGTGAGAGGAACAAGGGGTACAGAGGACAAGGGACTCAAAACTATGAGCTGCAGAGAAGTATAGGGAGGATGTACTTCCCTACATTTGATGGCACTTCCAAGTGCACAGCCAGGGCTTGGGTTGAAAAGATGGATACATACTTTCAACTCAACCGATAACGGAACAGGAGGCCATTAAGATGGCAGTGATGCACTTGGAGTGGGAAGTCCATGACTGGTGGTTTCACAAACTAACCACTTTGGGGCACGCCCATATAGTTTCATATGAGGACTTCACCAAGAGGGTGGTGGAGCGATTTGATCAGAGGGATTCGGAGGCATTGAAGAAAATTCAACCCCCACTCCGGTTATCAGTTTTCCTTATCACTCCATGCATTCAGTTTTAAATCCAAGCATGATAAAAATTCTAAAATCTAAAAATGATAATATTTTTCTGAAAACACAAATTTAGAGATTTCAAAACTGCTGAAATTGCAGAAATAAAACACAACAAAATTATGACAGTCACACAGAAAATAACACAGTGATTTTTGGTCAATATGACCCTAGAAAAACCCCCTACAACTCTTGGGGAAAACCAATTTGAGAGCTCTTCTTTATTTCTGAAAATGATTTTACAGAGAAACTGAAATACACAGTAAAAATTCCAGCAACCACAAATTACAACTTATCTCGATTTCCGTGCTTGACCTCCACCTTGAAAATCGTGCCAATCAACAAATAGCCAAAACATAAATTTTTACAGTAATAAAACAACATTAAATGTTGTACGGCCAGCTTCAAAAAATGTGCCCAGAACTTCCTGTCCCTCTTCCTCGATTTCTGTGCCTTTCTCCTATTGTACGGTTTTTCCTTGGGATGCGTGCCAATAAATGTTGCTGCCCAGATTTGCTGAAATGTCTTCTTGCTTCTCTCCTTCACTTCCTTACTACTTAGAAATTCTCTCCATGTTCTCTCTTCTCTTTCTCTCAAATGCTCATGAAAGAATGAATTGATCTTTTCCTCTTCTCTTCTCCTTTTATTCTCTAAATGACTTTTTGGGTTACCCTAAGATCTAATGGCTGAGATTCATTTAGATCTAAGGATGAGAATAAATGTGCATTTAATTCTCACTTTCTATTTTTTAACTCACCCACTTAAATAAAGACCCACTTAGCCTTTTATTTCCATAGCCACTTTTTCACTTTCTAATTCTTCATTCACTTTAATAAAGTCACCTTTAAAGTAGAATGTAACATTACCACTTATAAAGTCACTTTTAAATTAGAATGTAACTTTACCACTTATAAAGTCACTTTTAAATTAAATTGACTTTACCACTTATAAAGTCACTTTAGGAGTAAAGTAAAAAATAAATTTGGACACTTTTCCCTAGGTCAAAGATCAAAGCCTTAGGGAACCACTTGTCCTCTGATACCCAAATTTTAACACTCCCTCTTACCGAGGAAAGTGTTCTTCACCACTCCCATCTTGTCTCTGAAGTATACATGCTTGCCCCATGGTAAGGCTTTGGTGAAAATGTCCGCTACCTGCTCATTTGTAGAAATGTACTCAAGCTTGACAACTCCCTTTTGGACATAGTCTCTAATGAAGGGATACTTGATCTCAATATGCTTTGACCTTTCATGAAAAACTGGATTCTCTGTGAGTTTTATGCAACTCTGATTATCATAGTAAATTACTGAAGATCTCAATGCCTAACCAAATAGACCAAACATCATCTTGCGAAGCCATATGGCCTCACAACTAGCCAAACTAGCAGCCATATACTCTGCCTCAACTGAGCTCAATGCAACTGACTGTTGTTTCCGGCTGATCCATGACACAACTGTCAAACCCAATCCAAAACAACACCTGGAAGTACTCTTCCTATCTGAAGCACAACCTGCCCAATCTAAATCCGTGTACCCTGCCAATGTCACTCCATCACCCTGTTTATAATCCAGACCAACCACAATCCCTTGTAAATAACGAAGAATGTGTTTTGCAGTTACCCATCGCACTCTCCTGGGCTCACACATGAATTGATTCATAGTGTTAACTGCAAAACATATATCTAGTCGAGTGTTGACCAAATACATCAAACAACCAATCAACTGTCTGTATATAGTAGGATCCACCAACTCGGAATCAAAAGCATGAAGCTTCTTCCAGTTAGTGATCATAGGTGTAGACATGGGTTTGCAGTCCTCCATGTGAAATCTGATAAGAATATCTGCAATGTACTTCCTTTGTCCCAAGAAGAAATGCCCCTCCTCCTACCACACCTCCAATCCCAGAAAATAATGCATCAAGCCGATATCCTTCATCTCAAACTCTGAAGCAAGATCTCTCTTGCAGCCCTCAATGAGTCTCTCTGCACCAATGATGATCAAGTCATCAACATACAACACCAGAATGAGAGGCTCCTCACCCACCACAATGAAGGATAGGTTTAGATCAGCCTTACTCTTTGTGAAACCCAACTGCTGCAAGTATGTATCAATCCTCGAGTACCAAGCTCTAGGAGCTTGCTTCAGGCCATAGAGTGCCTTTTTCAATCTGCATACATGGGACTCCTTCCCATGTGTTGTTCCTTAAGAAACCAATTTCCTGGTTGTGGGGAAATTGTGCTTAAGACATTAATAAATATTATTTACTGTCACTTATTGTTTGTTGTGTTCTCAAATGAAGGACCTGGAAACCTTGGTCTTTAACCCTTAATACATGTATGACCAGAACATCTCAGAATGCCATTTGTTGCTAGATATAAATGATGAATGAAGAAAGATTGAAGGAGAAGTTAGAGATAATATGCTGATCTTTCACAGAAAGTACTATCTGTAACTTAGAGGAACTATGATAATGAGAACTAAATCATAGACATTATGCAGCTCTTTATTTGCTTATGTAGATAAAGTTAGAATTCCTTAAGAGCGCTCCTATACTTGAAGTCCTCATTTCCTTTCTAAGTTATAGATAATAGTTTCTGTAGATAAAGTTAAAATTCCTTAAAAGAGCGCTCCTGTACTTGAAGTCCTCATTTCCTTTCTAAGTTATAGATAATAGTTTCTGTGAAAGACCAGCATATTGTCTATGATTTAGTTCTCATTATCATAGTTCCTCTAAGTTACAAATAGTAGTTTCTATGAAAGATCAACATATTATCTTTAACTTCTCCCTCAAACTTTCTTCATTCATCATTTATATCTAGCAACAAATGGCATTCTGAGATGTTCTGGTCATACATGTATTAAGGGTTAAAGACCAAGTTTTCCAGGTTCTTCATTTGAGAACACAACAAACAATAAATGACAGTAAATAATATTTATTAATGTCTTAAGCACAATTTCCCCACAGCCGGGAAATTGGTTTCTTAAGGAACAACATTAATTGGCGCCGCTGCTAGGGAGAGAAGATAAGAAGATTTTTCCCTGGGTTCCAATATTTTCCTCTGGTTGTTCAATGAGGAGGAAATATTTGGGTGTTTTGAATCAAAGCAATAACTCTCGCTTCAAGAAGGCCCCATACAAGATTAGACACTTCACAAAAGAAGGTTCAAGCTCTTTCAGATCTTGAAAGGCTATTTTCTAAGAGGGTTGGAAGGTCTAAGATTTCGTGCACGCGCAAGATACTATTGGCCAACATTGTTTAAAGACGGTATTACTGCAGTCCAACAATGTCATCCTTGCCAAATTTATACCAAGAAAATGCATGCGCCCCCTGCCACTCTTCACCCGGTTATCTCCGTCGGCCCCTTTGCTAAATGGGGCATCGACTTCATCACCTGTAACCCCACTTCCTCTGATGGACACAACTTCATTGTTGTCGCTATGGAATACTTCACGAAATGGGCAAAAGCCATTCCCACTTTTTGTGCCGATTGAGAAATCGTTGCCTTATCCTTGTTCAATCAGGTAATTTGTTGTTTCGGTGTACCTTGCATGATCATTACAGACCATGGCGCCCACTTTCAAAACCATATGATGTCTGACTTAACATTGTTGCTCGTTTTTCGGCAAAGAACATTCTTCCTCCTACTATCAGCAGGCCAATGGACAAGTGGAAGCCATCAATGGCATCCTCAAAACCATGATCTTTTGGCAATCATAAAACCTGTTGGCATCGCATGTTATATCTTGCTCTATGGGCATACTGAACGTCAGTCAAAACTACTACAGGCTTTACACCATTTCAACTTGCCTATGGCTTGGAAGTAGTTCTTCCTATCGAGTGCTAGATTCCCTCCCTAAAATTAGTTTTTGAAATCCTACCCGACACTACTACTAAAGAAGAGTGCTTACTGTTACTCAATCAGTTAGATGAGACTCGTCGAGATGCCGCACTGGCTCTCTAAGCCCATAAGCGTCGAGTCAAAGTCTAATATGACAAAAATGTTAAGCCTCGATCTTACCAAGAGGGCAACCTTGTTTTGCTATACGAACAAAAGCATGATCTCTTGGGGGTGGGAACCCTTCAACCATTATGGGTCAGTCCATATGTCGTTACTAAGGTCCTTTCAAAAGGTGCCTATGAACTTCAAGACTGTGATGGAATTCCACTCGTTGAGCCCCGCAACGGGCTCTATTTGAAAAATTATTATGCCTAGCGTTCTATTGGGCATCTTCTTTGTAATTTTATGTATATAAGTTTTGCTTCTTTTGGTGTGTCTAGATTTTTTGGCTTTTATATGGGTAATTGTCTCATACACGTCTCTCTTTGCATAGATATCTTCGTCACCCTTACCATACGTCGAATACGTAGATGGTGCCAGCTATCACACATGGAACAATGCATCTGTTGCGTGGGTCCTTTACACACCTGAGTCAGAAATACTTAGTTCCGGGGGAGTTTTTCTTGGTTCTACCACCAACAATATTGCTGAGTACATGTCTGTGATTGAACTCCTTACTGAAGACTCATCTCGGGACATCTCAAATCAGGCAGTCAGGCTAAACTCTCAGCTAGTTGTTATGCAATTGACTAATCACTATCACATTTGCAGTCCATTCTTATTACGTTACTTTTTTAAGCGTATGAATTTTGGAACATCAATTTGAGTTTTTTACTTATGAACACATTCCTAGAGAATCTAATGCATTAGCTGATTCATTGGCAAATTATGTATTGGATTGGCATCTATCCCATTCTTTATAGTTACATGTATGAATGTAAAATTTTCATATTTAAAAATTTACAAAAAAATTAAAGAAAACACATACACCATTAATTGCCAAAAAAAATATGTATAAATATATATATATATAGATCGTGTCCAGTCTTTTTACATCAAAATTTCCCAAAACTTGGGTGTTTTAAGTACAGAAATGGCTCTGCTAAGCCTCACTCTAACACCCGTTGGCCATACCCTACTCCTGTTGAGCCTGCTGCTCATGGTAACAAATCACAACTCTAGCTAACCTCAGAGGCACTGAAAACCGCTCCACCACACCCACTGTATGTCGATGCATATGGACCGATATCTCTCTCATGGGAAGAGGCAGCACACCCATGCTCAAACCTTTGAGCTTCCTAGCAACCTCACGCAGACTCTGTGTGTCATCGGCCTCTTCGGCAACTATCGCACCCTATACTGCTACTCCAGCCCCAGGTAGTTGATCACCTTGCCTAGCATGGCGAGGCATACCCGCAGGACATACTGGTGCCACATCTATGTCAAGCAAATGCTTCATGTCAAAACCTTTTCACCCATAAAACAAAAAATTGCATAAATTCAAAAGACAAAAAATACTTTTTGTGCTTTGATCTCCTCTTACCTAGTGGCCCCCACTAAGTGTTGGGTGGCAATATCAGTTTTGAATTCCCTAAGTAGTTCATGCTGGCATATGGATAATCCTCAATCATCAGGATATGGCCACTGAGCCACTCAAAGAAGTCATCCTCGAAAAAATGTCTAATCGGTCCCCCTCTAGTACGAGGTGCTAAGGATGCCCAACACTCCTATCTAGGCTCCCTGGGACCGGCTATACCCAGACTCATACAAGGCCTCATCACGGGAACTCTCTCTAGGATAAAGGACACAATCAAAGTCTCGTACCCAAACTCCCTTTGTGCCCGAGTCTTACATGTTGTCAACTCTGCTTTCACCTGACAAAGGACTCCCTCGCACCAGTTGAATGCCTGCGGCTCTAAGCAGTCCAATGGTAGTAGAAACTGGGCCTTTGTAGCCACATGCTGGCTCTTAGACCCTTCCAGGCGTACGATCATCCATAGGATAGCCCTCATAGGTCTTGTTCTGATCCACTCTATAGGAATCCTTGTAGGTTTTAACCCTGCACAGAAATTACCTGCATACAAATTCTAAATCACATGAAAAATAAAAATGCGAGAGCATAACACATAAAACACATATACACAGAGATTCCCACTGGATCTCAAAACCGAGACTACCAGCTTGATTTTTCATTATATTCCTTTCAATGTTACAATACATATTTATACATGCCGAAGCATCCAATACCATGGACCGAAACCATCGCGTCCAAAACCATGGACCGAAAACCATAGGTAGGTTCGCCCAACCTAATATAGGGTCCAAAACCAAAATTTTCCGGGGCGCTGCCCTGGACCCCATAAAGTGGGGTTACGGGTACCCCTCAAACCCCCTGTTAACTATGTGGAAAGAATATAAAACAACCCAACACTTATTAGGAATTGGAGGCCAATACAATGAATGGAGTATTGGGTCATTTGTGAGCCTTGACACATCCGTTAGTTCCAATGTTGCTAGAAATGGAAATTGGGGATTGAAAGGCGTGGGAGGCCTTTGATAAGGCCCATTTTGTGGATTCCAACCTTGTTGGTATGGGTTCTACCCCCAATGTGGCAGATTTTGACCATAAGGAGCTTGATATTTCCCCCACTGAGAGGTATTCTGACCATACAAAGGTGGATTTCGCCCCCACAAAGATGGGTTTTGACCAGGTTAAGGTTGACACTTACCTTTCATATGCTGTTGAGAACCAAAAGGTGGATAAACAAATTGTGAAGATTATGGAGTATAAGGTTGCTGTTGCAACTGTTGATCCCAGTGATAAAATTGTTGACCCTGTTGCTACACGGGTTGACCGTGTTGTTGTAAGGGTTGGCCTTGCTGGTATAAGGGTTGGTTTTTCTACTAAAAGGGTTGGACTTGCTACTGCAATGGTTGTTGATAAAGCCCTTGTTGCACATAAGGTCCTTGTTGTACATAAGGCTACCATTCTTGGAAATTTCTTTGTGGAATTTGCTAAGTTCCAGGTTGGTACTGATAGTTTCTAGTTTGAAATTTCCCAGATGTCCCAAATGAGGGATTTGAACTAGGCTGCATTTGGGGTCCTTCTGAATAAAAGGCAGATTTTGAGGCTGTTGTTAGCCATATGGAGGGTACAGTTGTTGGTAGGGTATCTGAGCCAAAAGAGGCTCTTGATATGGGATTTGTCCTGATCTAGATGGAATAGATGATCCACTAGGACAAGGTATACTGCCAACAATTTGACTAACTCTAGTAGCGTGAGTTTGAGATCCACTCACATAAGTTCTAGCCAAAACAATATGTGCATATGGAGGAGTTGGTTGTTTCCCCCCATGCGGTGGTGACACATATTATCCACTTAATGGAGGACTTGAGAAACCTATAGGGACATTAACTGTCCTGAACGCAACTATCGGTTGTACAAGAACTGAATAAACTACAATTTGTACAGGAATTTGAGAGGCCATGCTTGAAACAAACGGACCAGAAGTAGGCATGGTGCCCGATGACCAAATAGGATTGTGATAAAGTGAAGACGCACTTGGAGTACCTTAAACCAATTGAGCAAAATAGGTATAACCAGGTGGAAACACAGGTTCACTACTTTCAGGTGGTGGTGGTGGAGGCACACTTCCCACATACGGAAAGCCTTCAGTTGGAAACTTATATTCAGAATCATCACCAACAACAAGAGTGTGAGTGACGAAGACTTCTGGAGGAGGACCTCAAGGAGAGGTTGGAAACTCACCTTCTGATGCCATGGGTTGAAAAAATTGGTGAGGGGAAATCTGGTATGATGGTGGAGAAAGCTCCAAAGGCACACCAAGATTATCGTACAGACTATGGTTGTTTAGGAGATATGACCAATCGATCAAAAAATGGATCTAGAGGGAATAATAAAAACCTTTACGGACTCTCAGGAGTTTCTGGGTCAAATTCCTGAGATGATGAGTCTCGAGGTGTAGGACGAGAAGAAAAGGGTTGAATACTCGGGATAATTCCAAGTTCAAGACCTTGGGCTTCAAGTGACTGTGAAATCTCAGGATGGAACCCTTGTGATGACCCTTCAATATCAGATGATGAAGGGGATATGTAAGGCGAGCTTGGTGGTTCAACCACGATGACCTTCTCTCAAAAACAATAGGGTATGGTTGATTTGAGCTTATAATTAAAATTTACTATTAATCAGGCAATATGAGGCCAAAGATAAATGCATAGGTAAGTCATGTTATCATGGGAAGCTAAATTTTAGAACTTAAAAACAAGAAATAAATAAAAAAAGGGTGTATTAAGAAAGAGGGTTTACCAAGTATCCGTGAACCTCTATATACACCTTAGTCGAAACCAAGGACTTAACGTACGATGACTGATCTCCCCGAATGTTGTGTTCATTGTATTACATCTACAAGGTGGTTGACTCGGTTACCTGTGGCTAAAGGATAACAATCTAGTGGGGTCTCCCAATATATACGCGACGGTACGAGGAGCACAAGTTCGTGTTAGCGTTATCTAATGCATAACGGTTCGGTGAGAGCATTCCCATATACTTGCCATACTAGAGTGATTCTGATATACCCAAGAGTACTGGAGAACCTCCGATATACTTCCGTACTAGAATGGGATTTCACCCTCAGGATACAATACAGGCAGTTAATGACAACTACTAGGTTTATAGACGTCGGAACACGTATCTAGCCTAGACCTATAAATGTTTGCGTTAAGTTCCAAATGCTCCTTAGGTTAATTTCGTAAATTTTAATGTTGTTCTAGAATTATGTTTCAATTTTGGGCTCAATCAATGTCACCTTAATCCTAAAATGCAACTATATGAGAAAACGAAACTTTTCACTTCAATGAATGTTATACTAGCAAGGGAAGATAATTCAAGCAATCAATGTAGCAAACAAGATAATGCATCAAAGAACATGCCTCCACTAACTTTTCTTTTCCAAATGAAATATGCAAAAGCAAAACTAAACTTCACTTTCACTATCCAATATTCAATCTATCGAAAGCAAAATGATTTTTACTTTACTAAGATGCACTTTAACTAAATGATGTTTTATTTGATTTCAGATGCTATAATGCAATTAAGCTTTAACTAAAGCAAAAAATGAGAATTTTAATTCAAATTCTCCTTATGCAAACGATGCATCAATCAAGGCAACATAAAATCAAATCCAAAAGCACCCAATGAAAATGTCTTTCAATTCTCTTTTGAATAGATAAACTAATGTACTCTTTTCAGTTTGTAAACCAAGCAATGTAATCTATGCCTAATAGATAACAAATATGAATCTCAAATGCAAGATGACCTAATACAATTAAAAAGAAACTTTGCAAAAGACAAATCAAAACTAATGCAAACCGATGTTTTGAATGATTTTAACAGATAACCAGATCCAACCAATCAACAAATCACAAGCTCAAGGAAACTTACAAGCGACAAGTGACAACCAAATGACCTATAAACCCTAAAATCAATCCAATTTTACTCAAACACTTGAAATCTCAAAAAGATAATAATTTTCTAATGAAATCAGATAATCAGACAGAACAACAGTAAATCCAATCGCAAAGGACAAAGAAGATACCTCAGGGGCTCAGACACACTGGATTTTGATAGAGAAACGCTAAATTTTTTCCAATCTCTGAGATCAACATGACTATTGTGGCCAAAAATAGTGCTGAACAAGGGATCAACATGACTGTTTCAAAAGAAAATGTGTTGGCAGTGCAAATGTCAAAGCAAAAAGTGCATTGGGTGAGGAATAAGGCAAAAAATAAAAAAGATTTCCACAAACATTCCAGACTTAGCACTCTAAGGTAGCAATAAGTGATTGTGTAGACCTATGTAGACTCAAACTAATTGAGAACTCGATGGTCGGTCAAACTGATCAAGGGATCAGATGAGAAAAGAGGATGAAGAGTCTATGGCTTCCCCAGTTGAGTCATCATTTTGTTGTGAAGGAAAATCCCCTCTGTAGACATAGGTGATATTCTAGCCCAACGAGTGGGTCTAGAAACAAACTAAACAAACTAACATACACTTTCCTAGCTTATGTTTAACAAATTCAGAGAGAGAGAGAGAGAGAGTGACCTACCTTGCTTTGATGTTATTCGCTTGATCCTTTGGATATAGCTTTGATTCCTTTGCTCCCAAGCTTGGTCCTTAATTGTTCTTCATGTCTGATTACCTGCAAGAAAGATCAAAGAGCAACACAAGGTACAAGAGCATACACGGCATACATCAAACATAAACTACTTAATTTATCAAGGAGTATTAAGCTAAAATCGTAAACATTTACACAATTATGGAAAGTGAACATTAGATGTATATATTAATGAGCTAAAAAGGGAAACATACAACCTTGCCTTGATGTTGGAGACCTCCTTTTGGGGGATGTCCAAGTCCATGCAAAGACTCTTCAAGCACTCCTTCTCCAAGTTAGAATGGGCAACATTTGGGCATAATCTCAGTATAGGAATGCAGGAAATCAATGACCAACCATTTGGGGATAGAAGGGAGTTGATTTATAGGAAGGGAGAGGGAGTTAGGGATCCACAAAAGAGGGAGGAAGGTCAAAATCTCAAGGGGAAAGTCCATAATGATAATATTAGGAGCTCCAAATGGGAGAGCTTGATCATATCTACAAAAACCAATATCTAGATCGTCGTTCTCGAAGTTTATAGCATACGAAGCTTCTCCCCCATTTTGGGAAAACATCCAAGAAGAGGCTCAATGCAGGTTTTCATATCAAAACCTGCGCTAATAGCGCTAGGGTAAAATAATGCAACATTCCATCAACATGAGCTGGAAGTGGAGAAAAATGCATTGGACCTAAAAATTACGGTTTTAGTTAACCTTCTTCAAAATCAACTCAGGGTATTTTTGCTTTGGTTTTTCAGGGATGCTTTTGGTTGTGTATCATGATGGATATACTTCACAGTTGCCAATATTTTGGCACTTAGGGATATGGAACAGGAAGTGAATAGGAGGTGTGACAAAATATTGTGTAACATGAGTTAGGGCTTGAACTATTCGAACCTTTGCATGCCCAACCTCTCAAATCCTGACGACTTCCCAGGGCATAAGAGAAGAAAGATGAGGGGGTAGGACATCCTTTCAAAATGTTTATCAAAGAAAATCTCGAGTGAAAAAGGAATGCGATGATAGAAAACTTTGCCCAGATCCTTCAGTGATTACCCAAGGGTGATGCATCTTCTTCCAACAACTATTCTAGGAGCATCACATCCTTTAAGGTAAAAGTTAACTTTGACATCCCCATATTTGAAGGTCAGATAGATGTGGACGATGTAGATAAATGGTTAAATATGCTAGAAGGATATTTTTTTGTTCATAATTTTTTCAGTCGGGAAAAGATTATTTTTTCACTTCTCAAATCCACCCCCACATCAAGGATTGGTGGGAGACCTACTATGAGAAGAAGGACGAAAGTACACCTTCACTATTTTTAGCTACACCCACTTGGAATTTGTTCTAGGAAGCCATCAAGGATCAATACTACCCTATCACGATCTATGAGGATAAATACATAAATTAGACCATGCTATGACAGAGAAGGGACCAAGACATGACATAGTTTACCAATATATTACATACCCTTCACACAAAGTTGGGTATTAAGGATCAACATTTAGTACTCAAGTAGTGTAGCTGCCTACACAAGTACATCCAGGACAAGATGGATTTCCTAGACATCTCCTCGCTCAGCACGACTTACTGATACCCTGTCAAGATTGAGCATAAGTTTAAATAGAAGAAGCGAGACTTTTGGATATGTGAATCCGAAGCAATGGAAAGGCTCCCCCAAACCACAAAGCAAAGCACAAATCTAAGGCGAGAAAGCCCAGGACAACCCGTCAAAGCTACAAGAAAAGAACAATACCATGAAGACAAAGAAGGACACAGGAAAATGGTGTGAGTTCCGTAAGAGCTCCAATCACAACACAAGTGAGTTTTAGGCCAAGCAGTCACTGGTGGTCGAGCTCAAGACTTTCGAATCAGACGCATGTTCCAAGTCTGAGTCAAAACCCAACAAGGGGAATGAAAAAGGGAATCAAATCATTGATGTGGATCCCAGTGCCACCATGGCCACCACCAAGATCTAGAAGAATGAGGCTGAAGATAAAGAGGATGGGGAATGCCTCTTCCACTCATAAATGTGGGTGAAGGGTTCTCTATTGTAGTTCATTGTCAACAACGGGAGCCAAAAGAACCTCATTTCAACAGAGGTTGTGAAGCGACTGGGCGTACTGACCATAACACATCTGCATCCGTACACCATTAGGTGGATTCACCAAAGATGACATCTTTCCGTTAGCTAGTAGTGTCACCTTCCCTACAACATCAAGCCCTTCATGAATGAGGTATTGTGTGATGTTTCCCATCTTGAAATTTGTGATGTATTATTAGGACAACCATACTTGTGGAAGACATTGATGGAAGACATCTTGCGACCCTTCACCAATGCATTTTTTGTGGTGTATTTAGATGACATTTTGATCTTCAACCAGAGTCGGAAAAACACCTCCACGATATTTGATAGGTCCTCCAAACTATGCGACCTCACAAGATGTGTGCCAATTTGGAGAAATGAAATTTTGGCATGACCTAGGTTCAATATCTGGGGTGCATAATTGATGGGCAGGGTGTGCATGTGGACTTGGCCAAGATACAAGTAATTTAGGATTGTCCAGCCCCAACCACTCTAACAGAGCTTCGTAGCTTTCTGGGTCTAGCCAACTTCTACCACAGGTTCATGTTGGGGTTCTCTCATATCAATTGGCCTTTAATTCAAGTCACTAAGGGCGAAGCAAAAGAAAAGTTATTTTGGTCTAAAACCCAATAGAAGGTGCTTGGAAAGTTGAAGCATCACCTCTACTATGCATTGGTGCTCACATTACCAGACATGCAACAACCATTTGAGGTTGAGACAGATGCCTCCGACTATGATATTGGTGCAGTTATTACTCAACACGGGTATCCAATGGCTTACCATAGTGAGAAACTTTCAGACACAAACCAAAAGTATCCCACCTATGACAAAGAAATGTATTCCATTATGCAAACTTTTCATCAATGGAAGCATTACATTTTGGGGAAGGAAACAGTCATCCACATAAACCACTAACCCCTGCAAATCATACAAACACAAGGGAAGTTACATAACAATCGCCATTTGAAATGGTCCACATACCTACAACAGTTCCATTTCAACATTAAGTACAAGAAGGGAAACACCAATAATGTTGCGGACTACCTCAACCGATCACCAGTCATAACATTGATCAATGTGCTAGACTCATGTGGACATGAGACTTCGAGGTGGTCGCATCTTTACAAGAGTGATCCCGAGTTCATCAACACATACTAGACACTCCTTGAAAGTAAGAAAGTTCTAAATTTTCACCTCCATGATGCACTGTTATGCCATCTAGGACATATCTATGTTCCTTCAAGCGATCATGCCAATATTATTTGGGAGGCACACTACAGTCAGGTTGCTGGACATTTCGGAGTAGAGAAAACAATGGCAGTACTACAAAAGTATTTTTATTGGTCGAACCTTTGTTCAAATGTTGGGAAGTACATTCAATTCGGCACTTCTTGCGCCATTTCAAAACCAACCATCAAGAAGCAAGGCCTATAAAATCCTCTTCCTACTGCTAGTCAACCTTGGGAATCCATCTCCATGGATTACATGTCAAGCCTTCCTTCTACTAAGCATGGAAATGACTGCATTTTCGTGGTTGTTGACAGATTTTATAAGATGGCCATTATGGTGGCCTATAAGAAAAGTATCACATTAGAGGCCACTACTAAGCTCTTCTTTGAGCGAGTGTGGGTATTGGGATGCCACATTCCATTGTCTAAGATCGGGACAACATATTCCTAAGTGAATTTTGGTCAAGTCTCCGGTCGATGTTGGATACCAAACTTACTAAGTCCATGACTTTCCACCCCCAAACTGATGGCCAAACAGAGGTCGTCAACAAGATGATCATGCACATTTTGCGTATGTACAACTTGAAGCATCCACGCATATGGAATGAAAGAATCCATTATGTACAACATAGCTACAACAGATCTATCCATAGCTCAATAGGCCACAACCCCTTTCAAGTAGGTTTGGAATTTCAACCATTATGTCCCATTAATGTGGCCATACCATTTGCAGCCACTCACACAGATTCGAATCACATCCAATGTGAAGCCGACAGGGCTAACAACTTCGATGAGCGCATTCAACACATCTGCTAGCAGGTCCATGATATATTAGACAGAGCCAATGTTAAGTATAAGCAGCGCGATGATCAACATCGGGTGTCACACAAGTTCCTGGTGGGCGACAAAGTTTGGCTACATTTGCAGAAGGAGGGCCTAGTTGGACCCCACCGCAAGCTTTGGCCGCTCTGATATGGGCCATACACCATCACCAGGGCTATAGGGGAAAATTCATTTGAGCTCAACATTCCACCCTTCCTTCGTTTGCACCCAATGTTCAATGTAGACCGCCCTCGACCATACTTTCGACTATTGTTGGACACATCCGACATTGCAGAACAACTCACATCAATAGAATTAAACCCAGAATGTGTGGAATAGGCCACAACTAATAAGATCATGGACATGCGATCAAGAACACTTACCAACATAGTATCTAGCTATATCGAGTTGCCAAGGCAGGCTAACTCCTTCACTAGGGAAAGTGGTTCACCAGGGACCAAGTGCAACAAACATTTCCTCACCTCATGGAGGCTCTGCACACAATGGGGACCATTTCTTCCTAAGGAGGAGGACTGATCCAGGTGGATGTTGATTATCACCCACCTATTCCACTGACACCTCCAGTTGGTTTCATCTATTTCCTTGTTTATTGTAGCATTTACTATTTTTAGCAGTTTTTTGGGTCCTGAACTTCCAGAGTAGTTTTGACCCCCTAAACGATGTTTTTTTGAGGTTCATAGTAGGAGGCTCATACTCAAAGAAATATTTGCAACAAGGCATCATACATGCCAAATAAACATAATATGACCAAGTTACGACCTCGAGAATTTGGCTACCCAACTAACCCCAATGGGGCCCACAAATTCTTGGTGTTCCATCTCTCGGGGTTAGGGTTTTGGCTGTTAAGGGTTTTCCCTTGTTGTTCAATAATAAATAGGCCCTTGAGCCTCATTGTAACACAATTTAGAGGCATGTAGCTTCCACATATCTTCTTACAGATAAGCTACCATTGCCCGAGCTAGTCTTATTTCCATTTTGTTTGTAAGCATATTTCAATATTTAATATTAATGAAATGAAGTGTTATTTTTGCTGCATATTTTTATTTATGGTTATATCTATAATTTGTTGCATTCCTATTTAAGTTCATATAAATACATGACCGAGAAGCATCAAGTGGAATTTGCCAAGCTAGAGTGTTCCCAAACTCAAGCATCATGGTGTCTTGTCTTGTTAGGCTGTCAAGTTGTCTCTACCCTATTTTCCCCTATATGGATATGAGTGTAAAATATAATATTATTTGTAATTATGGTGTAAGTGAAATTCCAAGTGTCAATATTGGAATATGAAGAGTCATCATGCAATGTAATCTATCATTTTGTAAATAATTTGAAGAGTCATTAGGGTAGTCCAAAGGTCACAAAGGGGAGTTGAAGAGTCACCCCCTCTTGTTATAAATAGAACCTCATAACTCATGTAAAGGGATTTTGGGAGCCAAGATTTTCGCTAGGCTTAGGCTTATAAAGAGCTTGGGAGTATTCTAAAGAGACTTGGCTTCTCTATAGTGTATAGCAAGTATACTTCTTTGGAGGAGCATGTGTTCTTGACTGTAATGTTCCGATATTGGGGCTAGTGGTTGTTAATGGTGTACGTATGGATGGAACTTTCACTTATAATAATAAAATCAGAGCCAACATTATTTCATGCATATGTTGTTAATATAGTAGGACTATTCTTGTTGTATTGGTAATGCATGATATTTAGCTAACGCATATGCTTATGAACTATTTCGTTTACATTTATATGAATCTTGTTGAATGTGTGTTGTTGTACTAACCCATCACTTTAACTTGTAGGTTATTTCGCATCTTAGCTTGTGATGTCATTTCGCTCGTGTGTTCCTTTCAACCTGTGTACTATTACAGGGTTCCAAGGGGTGCAATTCCTTTTCCCTTCATGTGTTGGAACCTTCATGCATGACACTTGACTCTCCACAGGGTGACACACTTGCTCTCACCCAAAGTTATCATACATCCCTTTGCATGTTTCCATGGTTAAGGCATAACATTACGACCCACTACTGGGACTTCTACTCCAAATGGTGTGAGGTCTAGTTGGGAATCCATATCGGGGATATCCCTTAAATGTTGTCAGGTCCAACATCGTCAACAACTTCTTAAGATAGAACCCATTTATGGGCTTCGACAACACATTCCCTTCAAAATCAATCAACTCAATAACACCCTTATTCAGGACCCTTTTAACAATGAAAGGACCATACCACATAGGTTTGAATTTTCTGGTCCCCAAGGTGTCTTTATCTTGGTCATAGATAGAGACAAGGTCACCTTCAGAGAAAACCCTAGGTCTTATGGACTTGTCATATTGAGATTTGACTCCTTTATTATTGGCCTTGTTCATTGTGGTAGCATCCCAACGCTGCTCATCAAGATGTTCCAAATGAACAAGACTCTCTTCAAACTTGAGGTGTCTAGAAGAATTTATACTACCAACTTAAGATATTGAATCTCACATTCTATAGGAAAGATCGATTCCAAACCATAAACCAACTGAAAAGGAGTGAACCCCATAGCAGTCCTAAAAAATATTCGGTATTCCCATAGTGCAATATATAACATGATATGCCAGTTGGACGTAACTTGATTAATCATCCTTTGTAGGATAATCTTAAGGGATTTATTAATGACTTCAACTTGTCCATTAGCTTGAGGATAATAAGGAGATGAACGCTCCTACTGAAATCCCAGTTTTGAAGCCAACTCAAACATCATCTTATTCTAAAAGTGAATTCCATGATCGGTGACAATCTCTTTAGGGATGCCAAAACACGAAATGACTTGATTAAAAAGGAAAAGGTTTGTTGTCTCACCATCATTATTAAAAGTGGGCATAACTTCGAACCACTTCGTAAAGTAGTTTGCTACTATGATAATGTACTTATGTCCCTTTGTCGAAGCTGAGTTACAAGTAGTAAAATCAATTCCCCACTTAGTAAATGGATCGACAACGATGACAACAAAAATCGAAGCTAGATGAGCGTGTATTTGTCGAGTATAGATTTGACATGGATGGAATTTTTTGACAACCTCAATACAATCTTTAAAAATTGAAGGCCAAAATAACTTGCATGCAATATTTTCTAAGTTGTAGCAAGCCCAGACAAATGACCTCCACAAGCCCCACTGTGACAGTCATTTAGAACTAAATCAACTTCTTCTAAGGTCAAACAACTTCTAAGAATTTAATCAACCCCGCGAAGATATAGATTATCACAAACGATCATATAATTCTTAGGCAGGTCACGTAATTTTCAGTGTTCATCCTTAGAAAAATACTGAGGGAACTTTGAAGTCTAGAGATATACAACAATGTCTCCATATCAAGGATCTTGTGAAGAGATAAGAAAAACATGTTCATCCATAAATAATTCTTCACAAGCACCATCTCCTTCACAAGGAAATTCTGAAATTAATTCTATGAAAACCAAAGACTTCTTCAATTTAGCTAACATAAACTCTAGATCAAAATCTTGTAAAATAACAATCCATTTATTGTATTTTCCCCGAATCACTTTCCTACTAAGGACAAATTGAAGTGGATTGACGTCAACTAATACAAAAGTTTTTCTCATAAAAAGTAATGATGGAGTCATTGAACAACATGAACTGCTGCTAAAGCCAATAAGACCAAGCGAATACATGTATAAATTTTAATTTATTAAGGGGAACAATCAACTCTAATGAAGGTATTCTCGATAAAGTTGGGATTCTTGGAAATGTTCACCGGAATAGTTTATGAAATATTAGCCATGTTACCTTTAGCAAAAATATGTGTTGGATCCAAAGGGTTTAAAATTTTATGAACACTTCCATGAGAAAGAGGACTAAACAAACTTGATTCGACTTTATGCAAGTTAGGGAGAAAATAGGACTGATGATGCAAATTATCCCATGGTCTCTCTACACCAGTCATTTCTTCTAGAATTGCCTCTTCAGATGGTAAAACGGTATCAAGGAAATCAATAGCCAAAGTGGAATCAATTGTCTAGACCAGAACCACATCATCATCCACATTCTTTGATGAAACAAGGATGGGATCAAAATCTACATTATTAGCAAGGGATTAATATGCAATTTCTGCTGCAGATATAGAATAAATCATTCCACCCACTTTCTCTTCTTCTAAAGTAGTTGTAAGAGGGGGCAAGGAACAAGGATCTAAGAAAATAATGAGTTCTAAAAGAAAAATGTCAAGGGACCATACTAGAAGATGAAATGGCATTAAGATGAGAAACAGGAGGTGGAATATAAAAACTACCCATCAATGAGGAATACATTCCAACTCCTAAATTCTCAATAGGTTGCTTCGTATTCTTCACCAAGGGGACAGTGGAGTCAACAGATGCATTAGGTTCATTGGGATAATAGGCTAACTGATCAATCCTAACAATTCTCCCTTCATGAGTAAAACATAGGATGCAAAATAAAGATGAGACTATGGTATCTATCACATAAACCCATTTCTGACCCAAAAAAAGATTACAATCAAAATTAACATTGACTATCTCAACTTCCACATTAACAACCTTTCCCCCTACACAAATAGGGAAGGCATGCAGAATGCCATGAGGCCTATGAGAGTGACCATCGAATTTGGTTAAGAGAGTAGGAGAGGGAACAACTTCAAGGGACCCGATAAATTTCCAACATGACATAGACACGACACATGTGGAAGCCCTTTCATCAACTATGGTTTGAAAGATGGTATTCTTATTATACATAGATTTAATTTGAGAGTCCATATGATGAGGGAATTTTATTTTAACATTTGACATATCAAATGTTATTACTAGAGAGTTTTTCTACCCAATCACTTCGATCACAGTGAGAAAAGAACTCCTTTACATAGGACATGATTGGAGTACTTCTAACGCTGATATAACATTGGGGCTCTGAGCTAAATCTTCAATAATGGAATAGTTCTTAGTAGCTCTAGCATTTGGATTATAAGTCGATCGTTTTTTAGGAGCCTTTCGGCATCTGAGGTATAGGTTCAACTGTGGGCCTCTCTATATAAAGAGGTTCTTGAGTATCAGAAGAAATTTTAGCCTTAGAAGGTTTTGTCTCTCCATAATCATGTGCTCTGTTTGAAATATCAACATGATACTTAACCATATACACATTCGATGTAAATTCCTCTTCCTAGTTGCCCCTAGTAGGGGCTCCAGTATTAGCATTCACTATAACAATTAATTTTTTCCCTTGGATAAAATGGTTTGTAAGCATGGCCCAGGAACTAGTAGAACCTCGATGATCTACCAAGAATTGGGCATCTTGAATCTTGGGGAAAATATGGGTAAGATGATCCC
This sequence comes from Pinus taeda, assembly GCA_000404065.3. NCBI lineage: Eukaryota > Viridiplantae > Streptophyta > Pinopsida > Pinales > Pinaceae > Pinus > Pinus taeda. The sequence continues at coordinate 87,794 of APFE030765423.1, forward strand.
CACTGCATGAGTTTTATGGGAATTTAACTTTGTTTTTTGACTCCTTTACCTCACTAGTTTCTTCACTAAGTTTATTCACATTCACCTTCCCTCACTTATCTTTATTTTTCCCACACCCTTTCTTCTTCCCATTGGATTTTTTATTTCCTTTGGGATTCGAGGACTGAACAACATTAATCACTAAAGGTTGAGAAGGAGGAGACACTGACAGTGTAGTCTATGTTGTGGAAGCAGATTGCAATGACTATTGTTGTAATTGACTTAACAAACTATCCATATTACTATCCATCGATCTTATAACTCCATAGGCATGGGGATCTATTTTTGGTTTCATGAGATTGATTTTCGATCTAGGAGCATCAGGAAAAATCTTATAGTGGTTCCATACTAGGAATAAATAAGCTCTAATTGTTGAGCTCTAAAGATATAATTTTCTTTAGTGAACACTCCTGAAAGTGACACATCCTTAGATATCTCTGGCTATAATGATTTCAAAATCCATTCTAGAAGAAATTCATCATGAATATAAGCCTTGATCAATCTCTTCCTTCTATGCCACTCTTAAATGTGGTTAGAAATAAGGGTGGCCTTGTCCTGCTCAAAATTGGCTAGAAGTTTAGTTCTGAAATCATAACAGACATGAAACTCACCAAACATAAGAAACAACCCACCCTTTAATTCAATATACCATTTCAGCGCATTTCTAGTTAAGGTGCATTGAAAGAGTCTAAACATAATTGAATCATTAGTCAAGGAGTTTGATGAGCACCATACGTGGAAAGTGGTTACATGGTCTATTGGATCCTCATCAGAATTCCCTTTAAATTTTGGTATATCAGATGAAATTTTAGTAGGGACCGAAGGCCAAGCTAGGTTGTAACAGATCAGACCATTAGTCAATTTTGAAAGATCTGGAAAATTAAGAGTTTTCAAGAATGGTAAGCACAGAGAGACTATAGAATTCCAAGCTCCAAAAGTGGAATTCCCAACATTCGAAAAGAATATCCTAGATTTTGAGAGGCACGAGGCTGCCAAGGATTACTCGTAGAAGCAACTGAACTATAAGGAAAAACTTGTTGTCCAGGTGTATACAAAAGGTATCCACCCCTACTGCATGATTACTAGTCATAGTAAAGCTTCCTCTCAATGGAACATTATATGAAGGGGAGAGCCCCTAGTAAGGATTCCAAGCACTAGCCAAAGGAGGAAAAACGTGTGAAGTACGAGCAATAGGGAAGGGCATACTCCCCTGGTGACCAAATAAATGAGAGAGATTCCCATACCCAAAACCACTAATAGAGGGATATACCAACCCCTTTCTACCTTGAAAGTGATTAATGTTTTGAGCATGGCCAGAGAAAGGCATTGATCCCATATTCAATGATGGATTGGAAGGAGGAACATGTCCATTTCGAAATGCAAAAACTTGTAAAGATGTTGAACCACTAGCCATCAAAGTAATAGATACGAAAGCAACAAAATGTGAGATTGATGATCTTGATGGAATCCCACTAGATGGCATTCCAAAAGGATAAGCACCATTTAAAGGAGCATAAAAATGGGTGCCCCCACTCGAACCCGAGATGGAGGTAGAGTCAACATCTACCATACTAGGTGTAATAGTAGAGATAGCAATAGTACCTCCTCCTACAACTAAAAAAGGAGTATGTACGCTAGTCGTATTGGCAGCCATACTTGTGCCACTAACATTGGCCATTAAGAAGAAAGAAGGAGAGTGAACAGGGCTAGCCGGCCTATGAGTCAAAGTACCCAAATATGATACAACGTAAGGAATATGAGAAGGAAGAGGTTCTGTAGGATTAGTAAGGGACTCATAAACATCTTCAATTTCTACTTGGTCTTCTGATTGGAAGAGCACTCTAGTGAGCACCTGAGTGTTTATGCATAGATTATGGACTAGACTAGATTCACCCTATGAAGTAAGAGCCCTTAAAGAAGGATTTGTCTCCATTGTGTTAGTTGGCACTAGTTCAAAAGAACCAGTAAAATTACTCCTACACCTTCTCAGTGAAGGCTCAACACACACAGGTGAAAGCCCTTAAAGCCTTCTGGACCGACAAATCGTTCGATCAACCACCTTTATATATAAATAAAAATTAAATACTCAAATCCCCTAAGGAGCACATAACACTCTCTAAAAAAGTCTTAAAGATACAACCAAGCAAACAACTTCAAAGTATTTTTGCTCCAGGTGATTAGGATTGGACACCCAAATACAAGAAAGCAAAGATATGGACCTCTCGAAGGTAGTTTGGGATGATTAGGGCCCAAGCCTACTAGCAAAGGTATTAGAAGCATTTACGCTGACCTCCAGACAGTAGCCTTAGTCGGTGCAAGTACGAAAGCTTCGCTAGGGCACCCTCCAGAAGTACTATGAAAGTGATGCAACGTCTGCCTCAGGTACCACATGCATTCCCTCTCGCAATCACCTGTGTGGTCCCTAGGAAAGGAAACTAAGGTCACCATCTCGTGATCAGAAGACAGAAGAAACAGTCGTGGGCACACAATCCAACAAGTAGGAGGGGGGGTATCTCTCTTTCCTTACCTTCACATGTCCTTGTGCTTGACTCCTGTGTTAGAGGAGATTTCCTAGATAGCTTAATGAAACTAGATTTCCACTCAATAATAAAATTCTATACTTTCATTTTAAGCGGCCTTGGAGAGTTTACTCTTCACACACCTATTCCAAGGTCCTAAACTCCCTAGACTATTTGATGTTGCTATGACAAAAATAAAAAGTCTAGCTCATTTTAATTTTAAGCACTCATTTTAGTTGGTTTTTATTTAAGGCAATGGAAGTAGAAGTGCAATTGATGATGTTCTGACGCAAAAGAAATTAATAGAAATTCTAGGCTACATGAGAATGCAACACTTCTTTTTCTTCAATGAAATATATTTCTACAACGGTTCTACGAGAAACCTAAGAAACAAAATAAACTTTTTTTCTTTTTCTTTTAAGCACTCACACATTCAAAACCTAACAAAAAATGCTAAATGATGTCTAAAATGAATCTAACCTAATGCACACTAGAATGTAAATGCAATATTCAAAGAAAGGCTCAAAGATGAACAAATGTGATCATAAAGGCAAAGGCCAACTCAACAAGCATGGAGAAACAAATCCCAAAAGAAAAAACACTCCTCAAAGAAAAAAGACTCTTAACCTTAAAACAATAATTCACACATTTGCCAAAAACTCAAAAGACTACAAAGCCAAAAACAAAATAAAAGAAACACAAAGAAAATGTTTTTCTTTTTCATTTAAAAGATTTAAAGAACCAAAAGTTTAGAAAGGGAAAATAAACAAAGATCTGAAAACCAAAGGAATGAAGAAGACTTAAATCCAAATAATCACAAATAATCACAAACATAAAAGACTAGTGCAAATGAGAGACTTAATCACTTCAAGAATTTGGCCAAAAAGATGCAAAAAAATCTGAAAATTAGAAAAATTCCAGAGAACTGAAATCTCTCATTCATCTAAGAATCACAAACCTTTTTCAAAAACAAGAAAGGGAAAGCAAAAAGAAGCCAACTTCTAGGTCACAAAATAAGCAAATCAAAGATTGGATTATTAATAAGTTTGAGAGAAACGAGACCTGTTCTAGAGCCACATAAAATCCATATACCTCACCAAGAAGATCTAGAACCCAACTTCAAACATAAAAAGCTTCAAAAACTGAAAACCCTAGGTTGACATAGGCATCTATCGAACAAGATGAAAGACACCAACAACATTAGGCATCAAAGTGATTATAGGCTCCATAAACATCAAGAAATCATAAACAAACTTGGTCAAGACCCCAACAAAAGCCAGAAATGAAAAAATTTCATTTTTTAGATTTGTACATCGCTATTTAAATACAGTTCCGCATGTATACATGAATTTATATGAAGCAACACGTGTATATGTAGGTTTCTTTGGAAGAAACTACGTCTATACATGACTATGTATAAGAAAAAAATGCTATAAATGGAAAATGAGGATAAAATAAAAAGAAATCCTAGATCTGGAAGATCAAGCCGAATGACCAAATCATTTTAGACTCAAGAAGGTTGAAAAAACCAAGAAACAAAAAACTAAATCTAGATTAGCGAAAAATAACCCTGATGGTATTCCCCAGTGGAGCCACCAATTTTGTTGGCGGGAAAAGTTCCCAAAGGTAACGGTTGAAAGCCTCAACACAACAGGATAAGATAATCAACAAATAACACTCAATCAAGCATGCCAAACATTCAAATTATCAAACTTGGATTTGGATACATACCCGAAGGTCCTACGTTTGAAGATGTTCTCGGAGGTTCCAAACCCTCTGCTTCCTCCAAATTATGAAAAATTGCAAACCAATGACAAAAGCATATACATAATAGCTAATTCAATGTGAATACATAAGAATATGTTATATCATCATAAACAAACAATCATACTATCATTCATAAGACGAAAACATATATAAGGAACAAGACATGAGCTTCTTTATTGATTAACAACAATAAGTACAAGACATATACAACCTTATCCAGGCCAAAGGCACCGATGAAGCCTTCCTCTGGATTCGTCTAGCCTGAGACACAAAGACAACCTATCTAATAAGTGCAAGAATATGCTAGATATGGATGTTGAGTATTCCTGCAGAGGAAGCCAGGGTTTCTTAGAGACTGGGAGTGCAGGAGGCATGGGAAAGCAGACTTGATCTAGGAGAAATCATGTATAATGTTGATATCCTTCTTCTCTTGTTGCAATTAGGCCTACCCAAGGGGTGTATATATACCAACTCAAATTGGTTATTTCAGTTAGGCCACAGGCCCCTGTAGGTGGGCTCTCGGTAAAACTCGTAAACCCCACCTGAAAAATATCATTTTATTTTATTTTTTCATATTTTAAAAGGTATATGTGGGTATATTATTATGGGATCCGCATATGTATGCATTTTTGTATGGGAAGATTCATGTATGGATTTTGAAATATTTTTTTTAGTATAAAGTCAAGTCTACACGGGAAAAGGGACTTCCCAAGGCCATAAAAGAGCATCAGGTCTACAAGAGTGTTGAATGATGCTATAACAGTTAGCCAAGGAGCAACGTGTGAAACACAAAAAGGAAGGAAATACTTTAGGCTAGTATTTGGGGGTTTTACCTATAGTATTAGGAATTTTCAATGGTAAAAGTATGTTGTTTATTGACCTTGTTCCCAATGTATACTTATAAATAAGGTTGTTATGTTATGTAGGTTGCGTTGTGTTATATTTATGTTTAGAGAAAGTGTTTTGTGAAGACTTCACAATGTAATTTAATGGATTAGGTTGGTGAGTCATGACAACAGTGTTGTAATGGAGGATTCCTAAAGTAATACAATGATCTATTTGGGATCATTGTTTATTGTGTGCATTACGATATTAATGATCTAGTTTATATTTTATGCTTCGTTTCTATTGTATTGAGAATGATAGCGATAACATAGGCCCCATGGTTCCTTCACCACTACAAAACTTTACTAGATCCTATAGTCACTCATAATATGCTTTGAGTGAGACTTCACCTGCTCAAGAGTGATGCCGAAAGGGCTTATGTATGAGGGGTATTATTAGTTTTTTCACTTTAAACATTTGTATTGTTTTTGCGCGCCTCAAAATGATGGTTCTACCTGGCTAATTTTGACTTCCCTCATGAACAGAATCCTCTCCCCGATCATTGTTGCCTCTGTTGTTATCTCCATTATTTGCATTGTTACCACCAATATTAACTCCCAATGGTCTATACATCAACCATGTCAAAAGGTCCAAACATTGATTTTGTTCTTGGGCTCTTTATTCTAAAACTTATTTCCATTTATCCAAGGCATCTAACAAATTCAAAAAATGTTCTTTAGGGTTTTAATTTCCAAGGTCTCTATCTCCCATATTACTTGTATTTTGTCCCTCGATTGCCTTCTATATTTTTGTAGCCATTCATGTCACACTTGTTTGTACGAGTATTGTAATGGTGTGTATAAGGTTGTTGGTTAAATACTGACATATCATTGTACAATCATATTGAACCCTTTAGGATGGTAGGATACACTAATATGATACCATTGTAACATACACCTTTTTTTTTTCTAGTGATAGTATTGGCATCAAATAAATAATTCTGAAAATAACAATATTTAGGAAAACCACAAACTGATATAGCTAAGATTTATTTCTAGATTTGAGATTACAATGTATGATTAAAATAAACAATACCCAGATAACAAAAATGATTTAAAAACATAATTCAAACTTACCAATTAAAATCTAGAAATGCACAAGTGTGATTTTTAATTGAAATATGCAAAACCATTGTAACAATAGTACTATATCAAGCTCTAAAATCCATTTGTTTCAATAAATATCCATAAATATACTATATATTCTAGATATCAAACTAATAGTGAAGCCCAAATATGATATTTGTGTGAAATCACAAAAATATTCTCCAAGGTATATCTCTCAATAACATGGAGAATGTCACCTACAAAGGGTTTCATCTTCACAAACCAAGAAGAAGTAATATCTTCCATAAAATTGAAATATCAAATACTAAAACTAACATATCAAATGAACTACACAAATTTTCTTTTATAACTCTCCCAAGAAGTTTGACCTTCTTCATCAATCCATGTGGAGCTAAATAAAATCACTTTTAGTCTCTCAATTAATGGTCTCATTCTTTATTTTTCACTTTGTAAATCACCCTTATAGTCCCTTCCTTAATGATAAAGTCAAATTTTGATTTAACTTTATTAATTAATAACTTATCATTATTTTATTTAAAACCACCAGACTATATAAAATGTTGAGATAGTCACATCAAAACTGAACCCACCAATAATAATAAAAACAGTAACCTTTGTAGCTAACCAAGTCGATGCTTGAAATTGACTTACTAAAAATAGTAAGTATTTGAAAAATATCTCAAAATCATTCCAGAAAAAGGCATCCTGCTCATAATCCCAATGAAATCTCAATTGACCATCAAACATTGCCACACTATTAGATTAATTTCCTTCAAGGTTCCCTAACCCTAACCCAATAACTTGTGGGAACTAACTGATAGGATAGAGGTCCACCAGCTCCACTAGTTAGTAAGGGGACATTATATTCCTCCCTTCCCAAAATTGTTTGTCCTCAAGCAATGTTAGATTTGGATGTTGTAATATTAATTCATTTTCCCATGTGGCATCCTCTACTGGCAAGTTCTACCATTTGACCAAACACTCTTTGATTACCCTCTTACCAAGAGTCTTATATCTAGTATCAATGATGGCCTCTGGAATCAATATCAACTTCCCCTCCTTATCTAATGGTGGCAACTAAATTAGCGAACTATATTATGACCAAGTGCCTTCTTGAGCCTAGATACATGAAATACATTATGAACCCTGTTGCTAGTTGGCAACTCAAGTTCATAGGCAACCTCTCCAAACCTCCAAGATACTTTGAATGGTCCATTAACCCCAGGCTTGAGTCTATTTTCTCCCCTCTTATTGAGGAGTATATTTTATATATTGCTTCAATCTTAAATAAACCATGTCCCAAACCTAAAAAATGGGTTATATCCCATGTCAATCAACATACAAGTTCTGTTGATTTTGTACCTATTGCAAATTTCCCTTTAGTCACTTCATGATGTCTTGAATCTCTTGTAGTAATTCCTTTTTGCTTATGCACTTTACTATTCTCAAATAGTATATCCATGAAGTTGGGGGCCTCATAACAATATAAATCCATGAATGGTGACATCCTAATATAAATGTGATAAATAACATTATAGAAATACTCACCAAGATGTAGCCATTTAATCCATACTCTATGTTGTCTAGAAACATATTGCTTCAGATAACTCTCAACCTATTTGTCACTATCTCCATTTGACCATCTGTTGTGTGCGGTATCTAGTATTAGGAGTGAGATTAGTCCCACTCAATCTAAAGAGCTCCTACCATAACATACTCAAGAACTTATTGTCCCTATCACTAACAATATCCTTGGGCATCCCATGCAACCTGAAAATATCCCTGAAAAACAAATTAGCTACTTGTGTTGCTCTATAAGTTGTTGAAATGGAAAATAAGTGTGAAAACTTAGTCAACTCATAGCCACCACATAGATTCAATCTTCACCCAGTACCTTAGGTATCCTTGTAATAAAATCCATAGAGATATATTCCCATTTTGGATTAAGAATGGGTAGGGTTTGAAGCAGACTAGTTGGATAAGTATGTTCATTTTTGTTTTGTTTGCAAGTGACACACTTAAAGGATTCATTCTTAAGTCCTTTCCATGTGAATCTCTCCCAAATATGCTAGTACATTTTAAAGAAACCCAAGTGACTATGTCACCAACCATGGGTGCATCACAAAATGTCCTCACTATATTTACCTTAAGTTGTGAAGAAGGCACCAAATAAATTATTCCTTTATGCATGATGAAGTCATTTACTACTATATATCTGTCATCATGAATTGTACTTTCCATAATTCCTATTTCCCATGAATCTTTGGCACACTTTGCTGGAATCAACTCCCTCCAATCAACAAAAATATCCATCAAGTAACATATGCGAGGCCTCCTAGAAAGTGCATCAACAACTAAATTATTCTTCCTCTTGACATATATTATGTAAAAACCATATTCCTACAATCTAATGACCTACTTCTATTTCCTATCATTTATATCCTTTTGGTTCATGAAATATTTGATGTTGTTATGATCCATTTTGATGATAAACTCACCCCTAACTAGGTACGGTTTGAATTTATCCTAGGCATGCATAGTGGCCAACATCCCTTTGTAATAAACTAAGGAAGTCCTCTCCACACCTCTTAATTTTCCCATTTCAAAAATGATAGGATGTTTATCTTGCATTGTAATGACTCTTATCCTCTATCTCGAAAGATCACACTCCAACTAAAAGGGTTTGGAAAAACCTAGTATTGCCAACACAAGGCATGTGGAAATCACCTGCTTGAAGTGCTAAAAACATTTTTGTGTTGAATCAGACCACTCAAAGGTCCCCTTATTAGTCAAACTTGTAAGTGGTGTTGCAGTTTGTGAAAATCCCTTGATAAATCCCTTACATAAATCACAGATAATAAAGAATCCCTTAAGGTGGGTGAGATTTATTGGTGTAGGCCATTCTAGAATATCCTTTATCTTCTAATGATATAATCTTACACCATTTGCACTGATGATATGACCAAGATAAAGAATCTTTTTCATCCAAGAGTCCCTTTTAAACTCCATAAGATATAGAGACTCACTCTCTAACATGCTCAATACCTCATCAAGATGTTGCATATGTTTCACTCAAGTCTTACTAAAAATCAATATGTCATCAAAGAATATAAAAATAAATTTCCTCAAATATCTCCTAGACGCTTGATTCATAAAAATATGAAAAGTGGTTGGAGCATTCATCAATCCAAAGGGCACTACCAAAAACTCGAATGCCCAAAATTCCATCTGAAAGAATTCTTCTCAATATCATTTTCTCTCATTTGAATCTGATGATACTTGTACCTAAAATATATCTTAGAAAAGTAATGTTCCCCGTGCAACTCATTGATCATCTCTTCTACGATGGTAATTGGATACAAGTTCTTTATTTATTTATTTATTTTTTATTTATGGACCAATGTAATCAATGCATATCCACATCGTTTCATGCTTCTTTTTTACCAACACTATTGTTGATGCAAGAGAACTTTTGTTGGGTCTTATACGCCTCATCTCTAGTAACTCCTTGATTTCCTTTTCTATTTCATCCTTGTGATTCTTAGTATGTTGGTAAGAATTAATGATCATTGGTTTGACTCCTTCCTCCAACTCAATGACATGCTCATTTCCCCTCTCAAGAGGAAATCCCTAAGGGATAATCCCAAAAACCTTGTTATGTTTGGATAGAAACCCATGAATATTAGGATGGTAATTGTTCTTTTGCTACTATGATATTGTAGGAACAGGTGGCATGATGAAACACTCTTCTTCCCACTCTACTTCGTGATGTCTAATTAGTTTCTCCATCCTATTTTATGATATCTTTCTAGGTCCTCCATATGAAAGTCCTCAAAGTACTACTTTCCCTCCTTGATGTTCAAACTTCCTTTCCATCTTCTGTAAATTGAAAAAGAACTCTACAAGGGACACCATCCATTCCATACCAAGAATAACATCGTTGTCCCTGATTTCTACCACATAAAATTCATCTTGTAGTTGATAATCACTCAACTGCATACTTTGATTTCAAATCTTATGAGTACAAGAAATCCTATACTCATTAAATACCATCATCTTAAACACACTATGTTCTTCTATTTGCAAACTCCTCATAGTCACAAACCTTTTCAACAATGAAACTATGATTTCCCCTTTTATCAATCAAATAAACAACTCATTTCCCGTGTACTATACCTCCTACCTTGAATGTGATTGCATTTTGTACACTAGAGAGTTTTTCTATGGACCTATAATTTAGGGAATCTCCATCTGAAGTGGTCTCCTCATCACTATTCACCAAATCAGATTGCTGATATAATTTTTTCGATGCATATTCTTTAGCATAAAAGTACTTTGGTTTCTTAGCTTTTGGCTTAAAAATATATTGATGTGAGGGATCCCATGGCTCTCTATAAAGGAAACACAACTTATTCCTTCTAAGGTCCTTTAGCATCTCACTATGATAACACAATAGAATCATTTCATGGTTGTTTTGATTTCTTTGAAATTTTCTTTTTTCTTTATCCCTCTTCTATGGGAACCATACGGGCAAAAACTTTCATCTATAAGTAGACGTCTCCGTGTCCCTTGGTTTTTTGATGGCTTCCTACAAGGAAGGTGGATTGAGGGCCTTCATCCAACCTATTAAAGGTTCTTTCAAACCATCCATTAATATCACCATGAGTCTTCTTTTCTAAATACTAGTGACTAGAAATACATGCTTGTGAAAATCTACAATACAAGTGTCAATTGAACCCCACTACTTTAGTCATGCCAACTCTTTGAAATGCATCTTTGGATCCTTCTTATAAAATCTCTCAATTAACCACTCTATAAAATCTATGTATGAAGTGATCCTATCATGTCCCGTGGTGATCATCCCATGATGCCACCACTCGTGTGTTATGCCATCAAGGTGTATAGTTGCATATTTGATGGCCTCTTCCTATGGCATTGGGTTGAGTTGGAAATAGGTATCAACCTTTTGAACCTAATCTCATGGTGAAGTCCTCCTTGAACCATCATAATATGGGAGAGTAAATTTTCCAACTTTCTTATTTAAATGATAATTTTGTTATTTGTGACCTATGAAGGGTCCATGCTTTATCTTGACATCCATATAATATCTAAGTGATGTAACATCCTGATGCTCTGCTAAATTTGCAAGTTGGTAACTTGTGGCTCATTTTCAACTGGTGTTGGTGCTCTAGGTGAGAAGGTAGGCATAGGAGGTCTCGAACTAGTGGTTCTAGTTGGTTGATTTTGACTAACCCTATGAAAACAATTATCTCCCTAATCATCATTGCCTCCACCGTTTTCTCCATTGTTTGCATTGTTATCACCAATATTAACTCCTAGTTATTGTTATGACCTAAAAAATTATCATCTAGTCATTTCTAACTAGGTGGATCGAAATACACCATGAAGGATTAATTTTAACATAGTAAAATCACTTTCACCATAGGAAATAATTTAGTAAACCATTTTTATTAAATTATTTCCGTTTAAAATTAAAAGAATATTGAAATAAATTAGCATTTATTTAATATTCTATAGGAATAATTATTAAATCATTATTTGATAATTATTCCTTGTCACATTTACTAATTCACCTTGGAATAATTAAATAAATCACTATTTATCCATTATTTCTTATTCTTACTTTTGGAATAATTGTTAAACGATTATTTAATAATTATTTCAAATTCACACTTTTCTTAATCCTCACAAAGTGATTAATAACTCATTTTATTTGTTAATTACTTCAACCATTTTTTAAATAAAGATATTTGACCATTTTGAATATCTTTTCCCTCTTCAAAAAATATATTCCTAATGGTTAGATTTTGATTTTGTCAATAATATTTTATTATTTTCCAATTCCTAATTTAGATCAATATTTTTTTATAAATAAAAGGGTTTTCCATTTATTTTTCACCATGATAATTATCATCGTCACCATTATCGCCTAATAACATTTGATCCCCCACTTGAGTTCCATCTTACTTTTGGCTTTTTCTGCATTTTGAGAGAGTAGAACAAGATCGTTGAAGCACAAGGACATGAAAGGACCCATCCCACGGAGGGTGTTTACAAACCCATGTTGTAAATCTTCTTCACCAGGTGTTTCAATAAATTTATTATTCATTTAAAAGCTTCCATTGGGTTATTACACTTCTTTTTTCTACTACTATATGTTTTAGGCTTGCATAAGATATTTTCTTGCAGGGTTATATCACGTTTATTACATATTTAACAATAGAAGCAACCACTTTTTGTTGTTAGGGTCACTTGTCACCAGTGACTTAAGTGAAGTGTTTTTGTTATACTCATGAAATATTTACACTAACAATTGTCTAGCCATCAACCGTGTTAAAAGGTCCAACGATTGATTCTATGCTAGGGATCTTTTCTCTGCAACTTGTTTCCCCCTAAACAAGGCAACCAACAAATTCCAAAAATGTTCTTCAGGGTTTTGGTTTCCATGGTCTATATCGCCCATATTGTCTATATTTTTTCCCTTAAAAACCCTCTATTTTTTTGCAACCAAATTTGTAGCAGACCTGTTTCTGCGAGTATTGTAATGGTGTGTAAGATTTCTAGTCAAATCCTAACATATGATTGTACTATCATACTAAACCCTTCAGGATGGTAGGATACACTGCTTTGATACCACTATAACATACACCATTTTTTTCTAACAATGATAGTATTGGCAGTAATTAAATAATTCAGAAAATAGCAATATTTAGGAAAACCAACATAATGATATATCTCACAATTTGAAGAGATTTACAGTTAAAACATGCTTTTGATCACATTTGGTGTTGTCATATTTATAGGGAAATAAATTCCAGTGCAGACACACGATCTAAAGTAGGAACTATGCAAATTTTGGGCACTTGGAAATCCTGGAATAGATAGATGAAAACACTTCTGAATATTATCACAAGCCTTTCATAAAGGGCTTGCAGATGGACATATAACCTAATTGACTACAAATTTTTTGTTTTTTCTAAAATTCCCAGGAGACTCGGAGGATATGTTTAAATTTTCTATTTATATTTTGCATGTATATATTATTGATAAACATATATTCTAGACATTGAATTGGGTTTTTAGAGGCCTTTTCTTTTATTTTTTTTCCTAGATGCATGTTTCGGCTCAATTTTTAATGCACTATAGTGCATACACAAAATGTAAATTTCTTATCTATTAATGAAAATTGTGAGTTTTTCCTCGTAATGAAGAAGAAGAAGAAGATATATATCATATTTCTGGAAGCAATGAAATAACTCAGAAAATAACAATATTTAGGAAAACCCACAAATTGATATAACTAAAATTTATTTTGAGATATGAGATTACAATATACAATCAAAACGAATAGTACACAGATAAACAAAATGATTTAATAACACAATTCAGACATGCCCATTAAATTTGGAAATGCATAAGTATGATTTTTAATTGAAATATGTAAAATCATTGTAGCAACTTTACTATAGTAACAATACTATAGCAAGCTATAAAATCCTTTTGCTACCACAAATACCCTCAAGTTTTCTCTAGTCAATAGATATCAAACCAAAAATGAAGTCAAACTCTAATCTTTGCATGAAATCACCAATATATTTTGAATATTATATCTCTAAATAATGTGGAGAATGTCACCTACAATGGGTTTCATCCTCACAACCAAGAAGAAGTAATCTCATCCATAAAATGGCAATATCAAATAACAAAACCAACATGTCACATGAACTCCACAATTTTTCTCTTATAACTCTCCCAAGAAGTTCGACCCTCTCCATCAAGTCATGTGGAACTAAATAAAATCACTTTTAGTATCTAAATTAAAGGCTTGTTTTTTCACTTTATAATTGGCCCTTATAGTCCATTCATTAAAAATATTAAAATAATGATAAAGTCAAGTCTTTGATATTTTTTTTTTTTTCTTTTTTCAAAGGAACTAGTAGGAAATTTGATATTAAGATCCAAAATTTGGTTTCTGGGCCATAACCCTTACGTAATTCTTCATCTTCCACAATTATAATGCATTCAAAAGTCCAAAATATTGATAGCATATGCTTATGACAATTTTTACCAACTATTCTAAACAAATGCATGTTATATTCTCTACAAAAAACTCCTAATAATAGCATGTACCTACATAAAATCAAAAGATTCCAAAGTGTGATAAGTTATTTAGCATATGGTGGTCCTACTTCATTCGCTTCTCCTTGCAACTGAATTCATCACCCTTGTTTTGTTGTTCCTACCCCCTGAACGTTTTAGCCTTTTTCTTCACTGGTCTCTCACTGGTCTCTTTGAATATCCCATCGAGTAAAGTAAAGGAATGACCTACTTTAGGGAGAAATCCAGCCATAGAGCACTCTACGCTTTCGTCTCGAAACTCCCCTGTCTCTTAAACTACTGCTAAATTTTTCCTCAACCTCTGCCAATCTAATGTCCATATCTTCCAATTTAGTTTAAATCTCAACTTGGAACTTTTCCGTCTTGATATGAAACAATTCATATTTAGTGTCCATCAACAAATGATATGTCTTCCTCTCCTTTTCATTCAAAAAACTCCTTTTCTTCAAGGTGTTCAACAAACATTCCATTGACTCTAATAATTATTCCAGGAGTTGATTCATTTTTTCTTGCTCGTCCTCATGGAGGGATGCCCCTGAACTTTCCATGGAAGGTTGTTGTTTCTCCACACTTTGAGTTCCAAGAATTGACAGCCACCACTACTCACAATTATAAGCACTCAACAACCACATAGAGCAAGTTCGAAAGTGAACAACGTTGAGCCATATATATCCTCTTCTACCTCTATTCTGCCACCCGAGGGCATGAATTTGCATCGCTTCAGAATCCATGCCTAAATCATGGCTAATTACCTGGAATGATTTTCAATTGACATGGAGGGAGAGCATCAATAACTCCATTATGTTTTGAATTGAATGCATTAGTAGGGACGAAGCTCCCCTCACCTATGTGTACCACCTCCTTAAGGAAATTATAACATGTGGCCACCTATGTGTTCATGTTGCCTTGTCCCTTCACTAGATGTTATGGTGATATAGACAGGGGTACACCTTCATTGATGTTTGTGGTTGGATAGTTAATGAAGGCCACCATTCTCTTCTTACAAGAACTGTATTGTAGGATGGAATCCAATTGCTTAGATGATGAGCTAATAATTGGGTATCTTCCCTTTTGTATGCTCAATTGTTTATTCGATTATAAAAGCCTATTTGTGTAGTATTTTTACAATATAATTTTCTCATTAGAATCATGTTAAAGGTGAGTTTATTATTAATATTTGATCTAATTCTAAGGACCCTATTCCAGTGTAGATCATTTATTTTCCAATGAATCATATATTTCATTCAGTTTTCTATACACATGAAAAACTTTAATTTGTTCAAATTTTAGTGTTTGTAAAACAATCCTTTGTAATATAGGAGGAAGAGTAGAGTTTTTAAATCCCCTTGCTTTCCACACCTGTCGAATTAAAATCAATGAGTCTCCAAACACTAAGACTTTGGAGATTTTCCTTGCTATTGCTAATTCTAGTCCCTTCCATAGCGTTAGATATTCAACTTGGTTGTTGGATGCTACAACTAGGCCTTAGGTGTATTATGTCGCTATTTATTCATCAAGGTGATTGATAACCCCTCTTGCTCCTGCCACCCCTAGATTTCCTTTTGAGGCTCCATCAAAGAACAATGAAAATTTATTTTTTCTTAGGTGCCATTGTTGGAATTCCATAGAATTAGGTCTAATACAAAAGTTTCTTCTTTCAATTGGTCGTAATTTGAAGCTACTTGCACGATCTAGTGGATTGCCCACTTTGATCCATTCCATTTCCACTAGATTTAGATTATTAAATTTAGATTCTTTATATCCTTAGATTATGACTACCTAAAATAATAAACTTGATGCCTTTTGAGCCACTGATATTGGGTTTGGTTGTTCCCCTTTAAATATTGTTCTGTTTATGCCAATCCAGACTGGCCAACAAATGTATTTTGTGAGAGCTTCCCCATAGTGAACTGGTAGGGATGAAGCCTTCCTTGGCCATGTAATTTTTTTTCTCCATGTTTAAAACATATCAACCCATGCCTTGTGGATTACTTCAATATGAGTTAAGTTTGCATATGTTGCTTGCAATGCCACTAGGGAAAAGGGACAATTCCTAAACAAATGTGGAATATTTTCCCCCGCTACCTTGCATGGAACATGTTGTGATGGGCCTTTAATATTCCTTTTCCTAAGATTTTATGTTGTTATAATTATTTGGTTAACTAAATCCCACTATAAGGTTTTAACTTTAGGAATCATGGCCTTTTTCCATAGTTTCCTCGACAACTTATTGGGGGCTGGATGAGGGAGCCTTTTGACTAGAAGCTCATATCCCTCTTTAACTATATATCCTTGGTGAGAGCTCATTCTCCAAGATCGTTGGTCTCAAGACAAAATGAAGATAGGTCCATTCATTTTAGGTTGTGAACCAATGTATCCCATTGTTGTTGATGGTTTAGAGGTAGTTATGGACGTGGCCATCCTTTCCAAATCCCCTTGAACATCCCATTTGGAAATGTATTTTAACCTTACATAGCCTTCTCACTGCACCTAATTTTCTAGATCATGGATTTCTTCTCATTCTCCTAAGGGTACTTCTGTGGTGTAATTGTCCTTCCATATTTTGATACAAGCTTCATTGCCATAGTGCCAACTAAGGTGATCAAGAATTAATGGAGTTGCTTCTTTACATAATTTCCAAATTTTGGAGCCTGTACATGTCCAGTCAACTGAATCAGCTCTGAGTAGTTGGGTTCTATGGAAACACTTTCGTAGGAAGGCTTGTTTCCACCACTCCTTAGAGTCAGATAAGAGTTGCCACACAATATTTCCCCCAAGTGTGAGATTCATGAAATAAGGATCATTGATTGCCAATCCTCTATATGATTTTGGGATCTGAACAATATTCCATTACACCAGATGAAATTTATTTTCATTATTTTCCCCCTTACCAAAGAATTTTTTGGATTAGAGCACTTATTTGATTAACCATGGGGCTAATATGTTGGACCACAAATATATTGGAAGTGAAGATAATATTGATTTAATCAAGACTGTTCGACCCACTAAATTGAGCCACTACTCCCCCTAAGACTGTATTGTATTCTTAAAATTTTGAAAGACTTCACTCTAATCATCCATACTTGAAGCTCCCAATGGAATGGAGATTGCCAAATACTCGAAAAACTCCATCCAATTTTTGCTAGAAATTCAATTGCATTGGAAATCTCTCGCATTGTTGAGTCTGAACAATTCAAACCATATAATTGGCTCTTCTTTTTTTCACTATCCCCCTTTAGAGATCCAAGGAAGAGTCTAGCAAAAATTTGAATCGAGATGCACTTATTTTCGAAGCTCCTCCCAGAAGGAGTGTGTCATCAATCCACTCATCAATCTACCTTCCACTCTTGCAAACTCCAAATTATTTTTGTAGTGCTGATACCCATCAACCTACCTTCCACTCTTGTAAACTCCAAATTTTTTCCTAAGTTATCTATTACAAGAATATATAACAGGGGGGAAGGGGGCATCCTTTCCTAAGGTCCCTTGAAGTGGAAAAGAAGGAGAATGGTTTTCCATTAACTAAGGGGGAAATCCATGGGGCGTTGATACATGCCTTTATCTGTATATTAAATTTACTATTAAATCCATTTTTATTCATAACAAAAAATAAGAAAGGATGCCTTACCTGGTTAAAGGTTTTGGCCATGTCTAGTTTGATGAAGATGTTTGGCTCCTCCCCTACCTTACTAGTATGGGTTGCCTCTTGTACCAGTATGAAATTACCCATAATTTAGCGGTGCTGCTTAAATCCCCCTTGGTTTTCTGATATTATTTCTGGCAAGATTTCTATTAATCAATTTTCTATAACCTTGGTAAGAATTGTATATACTATGTTACATAGAGGTATGGGGAAAAACTTACCATCTTTGACTCTTTAGGAATCAAAGCGAGAAAATATGAGCTTGTGCTTCCTCCTAGTCTGTCCTTTATTCTGGACAAATTTTGCCTTCTCACTAGATCCTTTTGATCAAACTCTAGAAGGATCTATAAAAGCCTATTGCGAAGCCATCTAGTTTGGGGCTTTATCTAGGTCTAAAGACTAGATTGCCTCAATAAATTCTTCTTCTTCTATATAATTTATTAGTTGTTGATTTTCTAAGTCTGAGACAATCGTTGGAAGACATGAGAGAAATTTAGATCTCCATCCTTTAACCATGTGCTTTGTGACTTTAGTTTCTAATATTCCTCTTCCTGTCTATTTATTATATTTATCTATTTACATGTTTCATTTTCCTTTACTATGTGCCACTTCTCCACCAAGCTAGATTCCATTATGAGATGATGCTACTCCAATTGATTGATGAGATTTATTTTTTCTTGACCTAGGGGTTTATAATTGTCCTTTGTCAGATATCTAAAGGCCTTTTTAACTGCTCTCAATTTGGTTTCCTAAAAAAAGGCATAAGATATGGAAATATGGGTTATCCATGCATTATTTATGAGATCTACTACTCCCTCTTCCTACAACAATCCTAGGTTGTAGCAAAATGGGATTGGACCCAAATCTGCTAAAGGACCTATCTCCAGTTCAATGGGTTGATGGTCTGAATCTCCCTATGCTAAAATTGCAGATACACACTCTATTCCTTTGGTGATTCAGTTGTTATGTAGTAGGAACCAATCCAACCTTGTTTCTATATTCCCATCTCCACCTCTTCTATTGGTCTAGGTATATTTTCCTCTTTTCAGCACAATATCAATGAGATCCCATTCACTCACCAAATTCACCATTCTTTCTCAAAAAGGATCCCTGTCTATATTTCCCCTCATTTCTCTGAGGAGAATAAGATTTTGTTGATGTTCCCCTTATTATATTGTCTAAGTTCCATTTATTCTCCCTTAAAATGATTAGTGAGTCCAAAAATTTGCTTTTTTCACCATAATTTATTGGAGCATATACATTCATTATAGGTTTTTTTTTCCTTTGTATCATTCTTTTTTAGCAAAATTTCAATCCAGTATCTTGATTTTATGCCACCTTTTTGTTGAGATTGCAACAAGATGATGGAGCTTAGTGAAAAGAGCCGCCTTCACTAAGTGGGCCGCAGGCAAATTATGGCGCAAAGTCTATTTTTAGACTATGTCTATTTTTAGACATATGGATCATGTCTATGAGTTGCAGGATGTTGTTTATGGATGATTGGTCAAGTTGGAAAAAATAGATGGACTTCTATTTTTAGACAACAGCGGTGACACTGTAAAGTCTAATTATAGAGCAGTCAAATATTATTAGCTTATAATAATATTTAGACTATAAACTTTATCTTATTCTCTTGGAGCACTTCAGTTTGAGCTACAGATGTGGCACATGCAGCTGTCAGAAGGAAATACATTTTCTTTGTGGGTCAGTTGAGTTGTTGCATGCATGACTTCAGTTAGAACTCAATCAGTTGAGTTTGGTGGAGTTGATTGTGGAGTTGATGGAGTTGTGTTCAGTTTGACTTGGTTAAACTAGTTGTAATTAGTCTAACTACAAATAGACTAATGATGAGTTGTTAAAACTAATTATTAACTCATAATGCAACTAAATAATACATCAGTTAACTCAGTTGCATGTCAGTGCATGTTCAGTTCAGCAGGGATAGGTGTTAGAGGATCAGATTGCTATCAGTTGTGACTATAGTTGTGCGTGAGGATTTGCACAATCAATGGGATTGAGTTATGCCAATGAAAATTGGCCAATACCAAGTGATTATAGCCTCTGCTCATGTGATTCCCAGTGTGAGTGATTCTTTTGAGGTAAATACGAGTTTGGTTCAACCATTCTCATCCATTCTTGAGCAGGTATTGAGCAGTGGATGTAGGCAAGCAGTGGAATAGATTTGGAGATCAGATCTGAGCTGTATTGTGTGTAACAGGTGGAGATAGTGCTGGATACTTGTGAAAAGTATTGACTATTGTAATGTTACATGTTTTCAATCATTAATGTACATATAGTGTGGGGTTTTCAGCTGTAAGCTTTCCCCGGGTTACATACTGTGTTAATGTGTGCATGCTCTTGATGTTTTATTGTTATTGATGCTGCTATATTGATGATTAACGTAGAGGAGCTTATGTATTGTGTATGTATTCCGCAATAGTACATGATCAGGATAATCTCCATTGAATATGTGTTTATTATTCAAAATTTCTACAATTCCTACAACTGCTCACGCTATTCAACATCTGTTGTTGGTGGATCTAAGTCTTCAACCTGTATCGGCGTAGTTTTCTCTACCAGTGCAACTTGCACTTCCTTTTGTTCTTGTTCCTTTTCTCTTCTACATAACTCTTGTTCTTCTTTGAGCTTCTGCTCTAATTCCTACAACTTTTCTTAGAATCTTTCAGTCTTTGCTTATCTCTCCTTTTTTGTGCTCCTCTCCTCTTGCATTGTCACCTCTTTGCCTAAATTTCCAAAGTTATTCTATCAACACGTGGATCTTCCTTAAACTTGTAGCTTTGCTCTGCCTCTACGCTTTTGGCAATCTTCCTCTTGCCTTTGTCTTGTGCATGTTTGATGCTTGAAGCTACTATTGTTGTTGCCCCCTATGGTGCTACTAGCCACTCTACTGCCATGCTGACTAGTTCATTGAGCCTAGAGGAGTTATAGCAATATCTCCAAGGGTCTTCCTCTTACCAATGACATGCTCCATGGATCCAAGGATAGTACACTCTCGAACAATGGTCCCTACATAAGCCATGCAGATCATAAGGATTGAAACTCTTGGTGCTAAACTTGAACTTCTTGAAGTTCTCAACCTCAGCATCTGCTTCTTTCAGACTTCGGATCGCGTACAACATAATCTACAAAAGAAGCATAGGCCATGGTGTCTTCTTCTTTCTGTTCAGTCCAACTAATAACCCTGTCAAGATGTGGTATGCAACCTCCTACATGACCAGCTTATCCATGGTAAACTTCAATAGCAAATGCAGAGCCTTCTCCACGTTGTACATCCTGATGATGGTGCCATCATGTGAGGTGTATTAATCTGCAACATTCAACAACACCTCCATTCTTGCCTAGGACATGCAAGGGAAATATTGTTCAAAGATCATTGTATACAAAGGGGAAATGAAGTGGTCAGATAGTCTAGCCATGACTCCTCGAAAGCTACGCTCTGAGAGCAACTTAGAATATACATTCACAACATTCTCTGAAGGTCACCATGCCCAACCCATGCCAGGAAATTGTTGACAGGCACAAATTGCATCGATCAGGTAGGTGGACATGAAGAATCTTACTTGTTGATCCTTAGGCGGACTTCGGGCATTTGATACATGCACTTTCAACTGAAGAGCCAACATGTTGGACCAGTTGAAAGGCTTTCCTTCACTTGCCAGTTGATCCAACATAACAACCCAACTCTGCAGGAAGGTCTTCATGCTCTCTTGGCCATATAAGTGACATGCAAAGATGACCAAGAGTTGGTAAGCCTTCCTGAGTGTCTTGGTCTTGTATATCTGGTTGGGTGTTGTCCTGAACTTTGATGACTCCCTTACTAAATGCTTCAAGATGTCGCTTGTGTTCGCGTTGTTGTTGGGAGTGTAGAATGGTGCATCCATCATGTTCACCAGCTGCAGCAAATGACACATCCGTTGATAATATTTCATCCTAAAGGTAGCAAACTCTACTCCATTCACACTGCTTAGTATCATTGTCTTAGGATCAGTGTGTAAGACAATCCAGTGGATCACATCTACGCACGGGAAGGTGGGATACCTGCATGCAACCTTGTACAATCATGATTTGTGAATGTTGACATAGACATGAAGTGTAGAATTTCTCACTGTAGATCAACAGATTATGCAATATACTAAAGCAAAATACTAGAACTACTTCTACAACAAACTTGTGGAAGCTCAATCGATTTTGAGCAAGATCAAATAGAACACATATAACAGAGAATGAGAAAGCAATCGCACATGAACATAGAAGAATACTCTGGGGAAAGCCTCAGCTAAAAACCCTGATCTTTGTAATATCATACAAGTGGAAATATGTCTGGATTACACAAAGCTTTATCTCGCAAGCTATCCAGCTCTTAGTACAATCCTACAATCTTGCTCATAGACTAAACAGACACAACATATGCCTTCCCTCAGTCCTCCAAGCCTCCTATTTCCTTGCGCAGTTTCTCCTGGGGTCCAATGCTGCCACCTGTGTGAATTGACCTCTCACACAATTCATCAAACTCAAAAGTAACTGCGCAATCTCCAAGGAATGAGTTCCTTCTGCATGCAAGAGATATCCTCAATGGAATATTCCTGCAACTGATAGTACATTGTCCCATCATCTAATCTCAAATGAGTCTCTGACTGAACTAACATGCATGAGTTATTTATGAGAGAATATTCAGTTATCTGAAGTGTAGTAGTTACATGCATGCATGCATTAACTAACTGAACTCACAATCAATTCCACAAATTGTTGGAACTAATCTAACTGGACTCAACTCAGATAACTGAGCTAACTAATTACAACTCAAAGTACAACTCATCCTGATCTCCTTAATCAAGGGATAACTTCCTCAATCAACGAGGAAATTGTTGCATGTCTTCACATATACTTCATGTTTGATTTTCTACAACTAATTAACTCAAGATGAATTAATTAATTATTTTTCAAACAGCTGCTAAAATCAAATTCGAATTTTAATTCTCAATTTTAGTGCAGGGACTAACTAAAATTGGAATGTATCCTGAAATGTTATTTATAGTAGTGCTATTTTTAACACTTCTATTTTTAGCATTTCTTGTTTCTATTTTCAACACTCCCTCTCAACAAGAAAGGGATTATCAGCCACCCCACTCCTGTCTTTGTGGAAATCGAACTTGCATTTTGACAATGCCTTAGTCAAAATATCTGCATCATGTTCCTCGGTCAAAACATACAGCAACAACATGATCCTCTTCACCACACAATCTCGAAGATGATGGTACTAGATATCGATGTGCTTGGACTTGTCATGAAATACCGTATTGTCAGAGAGTTTGATACAACTCTGATTATCGTAGTAGATCATAGTTGGATCCATCCTCTGACCAAACAATCCAACTAGAATCTTCTACATCCAAATGGCCTCACATGTTGCCCGACTGGCAGCCATGTATTCAGCCATTGCTGAGCTAAGTGCAATTGACCTCTATTTCCTGTTGTACCAAGAAACTGTAGCTGAACCAAGGTTGAAGATTCCTCTTGAAGTGCTCTTCCGGTCTGATGGACTCCCTGCCCAATCTACATCTGTGAAGCCTTGAAGCTTCACTCCCTCTGTCCATTTGTACCACAATCCATACTGAGATGTGCCTCTGAGGTATCTCAACACATGTTTTGCTGCCTTCCAAAACATCTTGATAGGCTCAACCATAGCTTGACTCAGTTGGTTCACTGCAAAGTATAAGTCTGATCATGTGTTCACTAGATACATCAGTGAACCCACAAGTTGCTGATAAACAGTAGCAGCTACTACCTCACTTGAAGTAGCATCCTCCTTCCTCCAGTTACCAACTAGAGGAGTCTGCATGGGCTTGCACTTCTCCATGTGGAACCGCCTGAGTATCTCATTGGCATACTTGCCTTGAGACACAAACACTTCCCCATACTTCTGCCACACTTCCATGCCTAGAAAGTAGTGCATACGACCCATGTCTTTCATTTCGAACTCTCTTGCAAGGTCCTCCTTGCAACACTTGATCAACTGATCATCGCCTGTCAAAATCAAATCATCAACATAAAGAACAATGATCAACGACTTGCCTTCTACCATGATGTGGTAAAGGTTCGCATCTACTTCACTCTTGGTGAAGCCCAACCCAGTGAAATAACTACCGATCCTGGTGTACCAAGCACGAGATGCTTTCTTCAGCCCATACAAAGCCCTCTTGAATCGACACACATGTGACTCACGATCAAAGGTCTCAAAACCTTCCAGTTGCTCAATGTACACCTCTTCCTCAATCTTCCCATTGAGGAATGCAGTCTTCACATCCATCTGATGGATCTTCCAACCCATCTAAGCTGATAGTGCCAACATCAATCTGATAGATGAGTATCTTGCTACAGGAGCAAAAATCTCATCGTAGTCGATATCCTCGACCTATGAGAAACCATGGGCAACAAACATTGCCTTATGTTTCTCAACACTACCATCAGTTGCCTACTTTACCTTGTAAAGCCATCGGGAACTCACCACTAACATGTCCTAAGGTCTTGGGACAACATCCCAAACATAGTTCCAAATGATGGAGTCGTACTCCTCCACCATAGCATCAACCTAGATTGGTTGCTACACTGCCTCCTCGAATGAAGAAGGTTCAGACTCTACACACTCCCCAACCAGGGCCATGTAACTAGTGTACCGCTCGGGTGACCTCCTCTGTCTACACTGACAAGATGGTTGTCCCACATTCTATCATGCATCCAGCATCAAACTGTCAGCTTCCCTTGAGCATTTCCGCCCATCTCTAGAAGACTCTGCATGAGTGGATGTCTCCACTCTCAGATCCTTTGCATGCAGCTACTCCGCATCTATCTGAGGCTCCTCCTCCTTAGGAAGTGAAGGTTCCTCCTCTACATGCAACTTGAGCTCCCTCTCAAGTGATACTCACATGGATTTCTGCTCGTCGAACTTTAGATCTACGTACCATTGTCCTCTAACTGGTAGACAAGAACACCTGATAGTTGTGGGGTGTATCAGTGTACCCCGCAAGTATCCCCAACTCAGTTGTTGGATCTAGCTTCTTCCGAGCATCTTTGGTCACATGGAAATAAATCGATGATCCAAAGATCCTGAATTGACTCACATCTGGTCTCTTCCCGGAAAAGGCTTCTATTGGTGTCTTCATTCCCAGTATATGGTGCGGGCTTTTGTTCTGCAAGTATACTGTTGTATTGCATGCCTCAACCCACAAAAGAAGTGGTAGGCTTTGGTCATGCAACATCGCTCGAGTTGCTCCCACAATCGATCTATTCTTCCTTTCGGCCACCCATTCTGTTGTGGGTTATGGGGTGCCGTCAACTCCCGTTTAATTCCTTCTGCTGTGCAGAAGTCCTTAAACTGTTGGGAGACATACTCTCCACTATTGACACTACACAAGGCCCTTATTTTCTTTCCGGATTCTTCCTCTACCAAGGCTTTAAACTCACAAAACTTTGAGAATGTTTGATCCTTCTTCTGCATAAAGTAGATCCAACATCTACGAGAAAAATCATCAATAAAAATAACATAGTACCTTTGTTTAGCAGTGGAGGCTATAGAGAATGGTCCCCACACATCTGTGTGAACTCGCTCCAGGATTGCTCTAGCTCTACTGTCTCAATCCTGACAGGAAGATTTCACATACTTACCCAAGGTACAACCTTTGCATGTATCCATCTGCTCTAGTTTTCCCTTGGGAAGTCCGGTAGAAACCTGTTGCATGATCTTCAAGGCCCCATGGTGCAAGTGGCCCAATCCTCTATGCCATAGCTTGACAAGATCTTGGCTCTGCACCAACTCTGCTTTGGAACTCAATGGATAGCAGTTGTTTACCTCCAACTTGTGGAGATTCTTTACTCGAATCCCAATCCTCTTGGTATGTCCAATGTCGATATGCCTCAAGAATACCTTTCCTTTACTAAAGACTACATCATAGCCTTTGTCTTCTAGCATAGCGACAGACACAAGAATCTTCTTCAGACATGGTACATACTTTACCTTAGTCAGGGTGAGAGGAGCTCGATGCTCCCTCTGAAACACAATCATACCTTCACCTGAAACATGGTACTTTCCATCATCGCCCATCTCCATCCGCATCTGTAGATCCTTCTCCTCCAAGGTACTGAAAAGATTCTTGTCGTTGGTCATGTGGAATGAAGCTCCACTGTCCAGGTACCAAACACATCCCACCATCGATGAAACCATGCATGCAATGAGGCAGAAATCCAATTCAAACTGTGAGGCTAGTGCCTCACCATCTAATCCCTTCGAGGATCCCTTCTTGGATTTCTTCTATGGACAATTCGTAGCATAATGGCCCACCTCATGACAATGAAAGCATCTCACTTTCGATTTGTAATTCTTCTTCCCACCATGGGAAGAACTAGATTTAGAATGGGATGCCTTCCCTTTCACTTTCCTCGCCTTACTCACTAAGGCTAGATTTTCTTCATCAACTTGCTTTGATGAAGATCCATCTCTGGTGCTTCTTCTTATCTCCTCCTGCATCAAATCCAACCAAATCCGTTCCCAATCTGGCAGTTTCTCTCTTCCATTTACCGAGTCTTGGTAGCTATGCCAACTCTTGGGAAGACGGAGGAGAGCAAGAATCACCATGTCATCATCGGTTGTCGTGATCCTTACCCTTCCAAGCTCATCCCTGCTGGTGGTGAGCTTGTTAAGATATGTAGAGATCGTGTTACCCTTTTCACACTTGATTTTCCGAAGCTTGTCTTTCAGCGCCAGCTTCCTCTGATCGTTGTTGTTCTGATATAGATCTTTCAATGTTTTCCACATTGAAAACGATGTCTCCTTCCCGTGGAGACTCGAGACTATGTGGTATCAAAATCCCTCCAGAAGGATTCTTCTCGCTCTAGCCACACATTTCTTCCATTCCACCAATTCTGTAGCATTAGTTGTTGCTGCCTTGAGCAATTATTGATCAATGAAGTCCTTCAAACCGTTGTCCTCTGTTGAAAAATGTGCAACAAGATATGCTAAATTTAGAATGTGATAAAAATAGACCTACTAAAAATAACATGTCTAAAAATAGCAGTTTGGCCAGTGAGGTCATTGGCCACATTGGGTGGGAGGTGAAACTGCTAAAAATAGAAAGTTCTAAAAATAACCTTTATGGGTCCCTTCCTATTTTTAGCAGTCCCTGGTCTAACTATAGGAAGTAAAAACAAATTTGGTCTTAACAACAGTTTAAAATATTAATTAGTTAATTGCCATGAGTTAATTAACTATGGAGAATTAAACTAGAAGTCTTTGTGAGATCATGCAATTATTTTCTCTCTTGATTTAGGAATTGATCCCTTGATTAAAGGAGATAAGGTTCAGTTCTATAATGAGAGTATCAGTTGACTTAGTTTTACTTAGTCAAGTCCAGTCAGATTAATTTAACAAGTTGTTAAATTAATGAAATATAGTTTGTTAATGCTTGCATGCATGTGACAACTATTAATTCAGATAACTGAGCATTCCCTCATGGATAACTGATGCATGTCAGTTCTGTCAAAGACCCAGTTGAGATCAGATAAGGGACAGTGTAATATCATATGCTTGGATATTTCTAGTAAGTATTCCTTGCATGGAGAAGGATCTATTTCCAAGATAAATACGTAAATAGGAGCTTGGAGGACTTGTGTAGCCTATAGATTCAAGCATAGGTAGTCCATGAGCTATATCTTCATATCTTCATAGCTCATTGAGAACTGGATAGCTTGAGAGCTGATTTTTTTTGTATTGTGAAGAGGATTTCCACTTGATTGATAATACATGGTTGGGGTTTTATGTTGGTGCTTTCCCCTGGATATATCTTGTGTTATGTGTGATTATTTCTCTGATCAGTTATGCATGTTTCTACTTGATGTTGCTCATGAATTCGATTATGCTTCCGCTTAATGTTTTGTAGAAGTAGAACAAGTATTATGCTTTAGGACATTACATATAACGGTTTGTTCTACAGGTGAAATTTCTACATGGTATCAGAGCACAAGTGATTAAGCAAGAACAATATACTAGCAGGAGAAATTCAAAGTTTATTATTCGGGATATAGATCTCAAGTTCTTATCACGTCTATTTCATCGATGGCGTTCTATGGTTTGAGGCTTGAGTATGCCCTTTATGGTAGCTCAAACTATATAGCTTGGAAGGATCGCATGGAGGCAGTTTTGGAAGATAATGGCCTTAAGGATTTCATTGATCAAGAAATTCCTAAGCCTACTTACAAGACTGAGCAGGTGGAATGGAGGAAGTGTGTGGCTAGAGCTAGGAGAATTCTCTTGGAGGGAGTGCGAGATCACATTGTCTCGAGCCTCCATGGGAAGAAGAGTTCGCATGCAATGTGGAAAACATTGAAAGATTTATATCAGAATAGCAGTGACCAGAGGAAGTTGGCACTAAAGGACAAACTTCGAAAGATCAAGTGTGAAAGGGATGAGACGATCTCTATGTATCTGACCAAGCTCATCACCTGCAGGGATGAGCTTGCAAGTGTAGGGTTCGTGACATCAGATGAGGATATGGTGGGTCTAGCACTCCTTGGCCTTCCTAAGAGCTGGCATAGCTACCAGGAATCGGTGAATGGAAGGGAGAAACTGCCAGATTGGGAATGAATATGGTCGGATTTGATGCAGGAGGAGATCAGATGGAGCACCAGAGACAGTTCTTCATCTATGCATGATGAGGAGAACTATGCCCTAGCAAGTAAGGCAAAGAAGGGGAAGGAGAAGGTTTCTCTTTCCGAATCCAGTTCTTCCAATGATGGGAAGAAGGTTGAAAAATTGAAAGTGCAATGCTTTTGTTGTCATGAGGTGGGCCATTATGCTGCAAATTATCCACGGAGGAAATCCAAGAAGGGATCTAGGGAAGGATCTGAAGGTGAGGCACTTGCTTCATAGTTTGAGTTGGATTTCACACTCTTCACATGCATGGTTCCATCCATGCTGGGAAGTGGTTGGTTTCTTGACAGTGGAGCTTCTTTCCACATGACCGACGACAAGAGTTTGTTCAGTACTTTGGAGGAGAAAGATCTTTAGATACTCATAACGATGGGTAATGATGAGAAGTATAGCGTCTCAGGTGTAGGCATGGTTATTTTTCAGAGGGAGCATGGATCTCGCCTTACCTTGACCGATGTCAAGTATGTACCAGGACTGAAGAGAAACTTGGTGTCAATCGCGATGCTGGAAGACAGAGGCTATGATGTAGTCTTCAGTAAGGGAAAGGTTTTCCTTAGACTCATCATCACTAGATAGGTGAAGTAGATTGGTTCATGGGTCAAGAACCTGTATGCTCTTGAGGTTCAAGATGCATGCAAAGCCTTGAGCAGCAAGGAAACTGATGGAGACTTGGTGATT
The DNA here is from genome assembly GCA_000404065.3 of Pinus taeda. Lineage (NCBI taxonomy): Eukaryota > Viridiplantae > Streptophyta > Pinopsida > Pinales > Pinaceae > Pinus > Pinus taeda. The sequence goes on from APFE030765423.1 coordinate 117,251, forward strand.
GAGAGGGAGGGTATATTACCTCTCAACATGCAGAGCGAGAAGAAGTCTCAGATGATTATGGAGGAGCCATGATTGGTGCAGCAACTTCAGGAGGTTGTGGAGCAGCCACAACAGGGGAAGCTGAGTGGAGATCGAGTAGAGACATCTACTCATGCAGAGACCTTTAGTAGGGGGAAACTTCGAGCCAGGTGGGCTGAGGGATCACATGCAGCCATACCTCTAGGTAGGAGGTGGGGTGATATAAAGTGATTGTCCCAAGGAGGAGGGGTAGGATCCTTGAGGTACCCAAACTCTTAGATGAGACCTTTCTACAGGAGCCCAATGTGGAGTCGTAGGAACTGACTGATTTGGTAGAGAAAGATGTATATGGAGCAGCAGAGAGAGCGAAAGTGCAGGGAATCCCAAGACAGTGCATTGCTAGCAGGCTGCAGCAATGCGAGAGGCACAAGTGTTTTGCATAGTGCTAGGTGGCACAGAGAGGTGTGCAATGGTGCGAGATGCATGGAGATGTTGCAATAGTGCAGATGTCAAAGAGGGAGCACTTGTCAGTGGTAGGTAGAGCTTCAGCATCAGAGTATGTTCCTAGCCCAACAGAGTGGTCAGTTGAGAGTGTTTTTGTTCCAAGTGTTGTTGGAGCAAGTGGACCGGGTAGATGTGTTGCATGCAGAACATTCCAGAGTTATAAGATCAGGTTCGAGAGGAAGCCTTTCTTATTGAGAGGGAGTGTTGAAAAATGTGCAACAAGAAATGCTAAATTTAGAATGTGCTAAAAATAGACCTGCTAAAAATAGTATGTCTAAAATAGCAGTTTGGCCAGTGAAGTCATTGGCCAGTGAGGGTGAGAGGTGAAACTGCTAAAAATAGAACGTTCTAAAAATATCATTTTTGGGTCCCTTCCTATTTTTAGCAGTCCTTGGTCTAACTATAGGAAGTAAAAACTACTTTGGTCTTAACAGCAATTTAAAATATTAATTAATTAATCACCATGAGTTAAATTAATTATGGAAAATTAAACTAGAAGTCTTTGTGAGATCATGCAGTTATTTTCTCTCTTGATTTAGGAATTTATCCCTTGATTAAAGGAGATAAGGTTCAATGCTATAATGAGAGGATCAATTGACTTAGTTTTACTTAGTCAAGTCCAGTTAGATTAATTTAACAAGTTGTTAAACTAATGAAATATAGTTTGTTAATGTTTGCATGCACGTGAAAACTTATTTCAGATAACTGAGCATTCCCTCATGGATAATTGATGCATGTCAGTTCTGTCAGAGACCCAGTTGAGATCAGATAAGGGACAGTGTGCTATCAAATGCTTAGATATTTCTAGCAAGTATTATTGCATGGAGAAAGATCTATTTCCAAGAGAAATACGTAAATAGGAGCTTGGAGGACTTGTGTAGCCTATATATTCAGGCCTACGTAGTCCATGAGCTATATCTTCATATCTTCATAGTTCATTGAGATCTAGAGAGCTTGAGAGCTGATTATTTTTGTATTGTGAAGAGGATTTCCACTTGATTGATAATACATGGTTGGGGTTTTATGTTGGTGCTTTCCCCTGGATATATCTTGTGTT
>APFE030765423.1:118849-170152 GCA_000404065.3 Pinus taeda
GTTTTGTAGAAGTAGAACAAGTATTATGCTTTAGGACATTGCATATATCGGTTTGTTCTACAGGTAAAATTTCTACATCCTCTAATACTGCTTCCATGCGATCTTTCCAGGCTACATAATTCGAGCTACCATCAAGGCATACTCGGGTATCAAACCGTTGAAAGCCATTGGTGAAATTTGAGATGTGATAAGAATTCGAATTATATAATCAGGAACTTCAAACTTCGAACTTCTCCCTTCTTTGTATATTGTTCTCTCCTTTGATCACCTTTGCTCCGATACCATGTAGAATTTCTCACTGTAGATCAACAGATTATGCAATATACTAAAGCAAAATAGTAGATATGCTTCTAGAACAAACTTGCGGAAGCTTAATCGATTTTGAGCAAGATCAAATAGAAAAAATATAAAAGAGAATGAGAAAGCAATCACACATGAACATAGAAGAATACTCTGGGGAAATCTTTAGCTAAAAACCCCGATCTCTGTAATATCATACAAGTGGAAATGTGTCTGGATTACATAAAGATTTAGGTCACAAGCTATCCAGCTCTTAGTACAATCCTACAATGTTGCTCATAGACTAAATAGACACAACATATACCTTCCCTCAGTCCTCCAAGCCTCCTATTTTCTTGCGCATTTTCTCTTGGGGTCCAATGCTGCCACCTGTGTGAATTGACCTCTCACACAACTCATCAAACTCAAAAGTAATTGCGCAATCTCCAAGGAATGAATTCCTTCTGTATGCAAGAGATATCCTCAATGGGATATTCCTACAAGTGATAGTACATTGTCCCATCATCTGATCTGAACTTGGTATCTGATTGAACTGACATGCATGAGTTATTTATGAGAGAATATTCAGTTATCTGAAGTGCAACAGTTACATGCATGCATGCATTAACTAACTGAACTCACAATCAGTTCCACAAACTATTGGAACTAATCTAACTGGACTTAACTCAGATAATTGAGCTAACTAATTTTTTTTTAACGAAGTCGGGTACTTTTATATTATAAAAAACAGAAACGAAGTTCTATTACATAACTATCGAAAGTTTGGGCGAAGAGGTTCAAAACCGGGTGCGCAGACCCACATTCCTCATTTCTGCCTCTGTGGTAATTGAAATTAAAGAGGGAACGACTATATTGCCTGACAAAAGCGCCTCCTATATAGCAAAATTTACAGTGCATGGATTTTAGAGGAGTTTCTGGGTGACTGAGTCGTCGGGCATGGGGTCTTTCTTGGCACATGCTTTGGTGGAAGCTGAAGCTTGGTAGCTCTGAGTGAGAGTTTTGATTTGTTCTATTGCTTCCTCTAAGTGGCTGCACCTTCCCTTCAAGCTTTCTATTTCTTCCTTCTGTTTCTCCAGTTTCTTGCGCTTCGATCTGCTGTCGGATTCATAGTCACTCTTCAGCTCGTTGAAGTGTTTTACGAACCTGTTGATCATGACTGTGTGAGCCTTGCACATTGTGCATTCTTTGTTGAAGAGTTGGTCCATGGGTTTAATAACTCGCTGAGGCGCGTCCAAGTAACCTTGCCGGTCCTCCATGTTGCTGAGATGATTGCGAAAGTCTGAGTGGTGGGAAGAGAGGAGTACAGCGCGGAGAAGGGGATTTAAGAGAAGATGAATACTGGGGGAGTGATTCAGAGGGGAGAAATGGTGATGGGAGCAGAAAAGAGGTAGCAGCAGAACAGTGGCCGAGCCTCTGCAGCTGCCCAAAAACCCGATGTCAGTAATAAAAATGAACTCAGAGCTAAAAAGGACGATTACCAATAACGCAAAACGTTGCTCTGTGACTCTCCAGCTGCTGACGGTTTTCTGAAGGAGTCCCCGCTTGAAGATATTGTGGGAGAGCACTCGTCCTGTTCTGAACCTGAGAACCGAGCCAAGGGGCTGCTGGAAGCTTCGCTTGGCATTGGAGGTAGGGGAACGGAGCACCTTACTCACACAAACACTCACCAGAAATGCGCCATCACGCTCTGCATAAACCTCGAATCCAGACTGAGACTGAAGGATCAGTGCATATCTGAGAAAGCCTGAGAAGGAACAGGGGATATAAAGGGAAGGGGAGGAGCGGTCATGATGCCAGGGCGAGATTTTTTTTGCTTCAGAGACCGAGGGAGGATCATACTTCAGATTTGAAGTGCGATCACCAAGAGGACTGAGGGGACGGATGCCTATAAAGTCAGGATGAAAATCACGGGGAAGGTGAGGGAGGATGGCGCTAAAGTCGAAGGAAATGATGGAAGGCGGCAGCATGAGGAGGGATGGAGGATCGAGGTTGAGAGGACCGGTGCTGAAGTGTATTTTTTGGTAGATTTTTAGAGGACTGTCCTGGTGGCTCAACTGACCTGGAGGGGTCTTAAGGGATTGCACTGTCATAGGTTCTGTCATCCTCACGAACCTGGCCTTGCTTCCTTTTGACTGCTTCATTTGCTAGAAAATTCGCCTCAACATTGTGATCTCTGAGGACGTGCATGAAGGATATTTCCCCCATATCTCTTAGATTGTCGATAATCCTTGCTCTGGTATTGTTGAGGCCTTCCTTGATGAATTCTTTCCCTGTGTTCATAGAAGATATGATGATGGCCGAATCCCCTAGGATGATGGCGTTCCTCAAGCCCTTTTTGGAGAGAATTGTGGAACCAAGAAGCAGACTATAAGCTTCAGCTGCATTGTTTGATGCTTTCCCGAGACCCCATTCGTATCTGTAGATAGATACTCCATTGTGATCTTTTATTATGCCTCCTACGCCTGCTGCTCCAGGGTTGTTCTTTGATGCTCCATCAAAGAAGAGAGTAGGGCGGTTTTGAGCGCGGATCCATTGGAGAATCTCTTCTTTGGTTCCCCTGAGCTTCCAGATGGGTTGCTTCTTGTGTGCTTTGGTCTTTGAGGGAGGATTTTGGGTGTGGCAAATATTAAATTTATTGTACCAGTCCTTTTCCTCTTGAGCCCAGCTCATCTGATCCGGAGTAGTTATGCAGTTCGCACTCACTGCTTCAGATATATTGGCCATTGTCTTTGCTATTATAGTGCCCGATCTTGGTTGATTGTTGTTGAAAACATAATTGTTCCTGGCAAGCCAGAGGTTCCAGCAGAGGGTGGCAAGGATGCACTTCCACACTCTGATTATATTGTTTTTGCCTTTTCTTTGATGAGGATAGTCTTTTTTCCAATTTTTCTGGAGGGTGTGCACCTGTTCATAGTTTCCTCGAGCTTTCAGGGGGCTTGCAAGTTGATTCCAATAGTTCTGAGCCATTGGGCAGAGGAGGAAGGAGTGTTGTATAGACTCCTCCTCTGCTTTGCAGAAGCAGCGAATCAAGGGGCCTTGGATTCCTCTCTTCCTCAAATTTTCTGCTATTAGAATTTTCCCTTTTAGAAGGGTCCAGTTGAAGTGTTTTACCTTAGGGATGCATTCTGACTTCCAAGCAGCGGAGTGGAGGTTCCAATTGGCTGTAGGATTTCTGTTTTGGAGAGATTTGTATCCTTCTCTAACTGAGAATGGCCCTCCACATGAATCCCAAATGTATCTATCTTCTTTCTCTTTATTGACTGGTGCTGTTCCAGAGAGGGAGGACTTCAGGTTGTGCCATAGCTCTTTGAGATCCTGAGGTAGCTGCAACTCTTTCCATTCTCTCCATCTATTTTGATTCCATGAAGAGATGTCATACAAAGTGGTTATCCTTCGATCTTCCATCCAATCCTGTAAAGGCCTGAGTTCTTGCAGTACGTTCCTTGGATTGGAGTTCATTATTCTATCTGCCCAAATCTTGGTGTCCTTTCAGTTGCCCGGGAGTTTAGAGACATTTTCTCTAAAGTGGGGCAGAACTTTCTTAATTAAACGCCACACCGGGGTGCAGGGTCTGTCTATTATGGGGTCATTGAGGATGTTGGAGTTTGGGCCGCTGAGGTATTTTCTCTTTATTGTCTCCACCCACCACGATCCCTTGCTTGAGATGATCTTCCAAATCAGTTTGAGCCCCAGAGCCTGATTAGAGAGACTTGGGATTTTTATTGAGAGGCCTCCTTTTTCATAAGGGAGGGTGACTTGGCCCCAGTTGACTAAGCTGAATTTCTTTGTGTCCTGCTTTCCTCCCTGCCAGAGGAAGCTTCTCATTATAAGTTCCATATGTTTATGGATGCTTGCGGGAGCCATAATTACCGCATATTGGTAGATTGGCAACCCTGAAAGGACAACCTTTATGAGGATAGTTCTGCCTGCTAGGTTTAGCCAGGAGACTCCCCAACTCTGGAGGAGGCTTCTCATCTTCTCTATGTGCTTTGTCCATACCTCTGCTTTGATGTGCTCCTTCGCCAGGGGTAAGCCCAAGTAAGAGAAAGAACTCCAATTTCTTTGGAGAGGGATGTCTAAAATTTGGGATATATTTTGTTGTATCTGAAATGGCACATTCCATGTGTAGATTTTACATTTCCTGTTGTTTAATTTTCCCCCAGATACTTGAAGGAAAGCATCTAGAACTCTTTTGAACCTCCTCGCCATCAAGCTGGAAGCTCCCCAATTAAAAGAGTGTCATCCGCGAATAGCGAGTGATTTATCTCCTTTATTCCTCTTTCAATGCTTATACCCGTTATCTCTCTCTTGAGGCGAAGATTTTCTAGGTGAACACTTAGAGTTTCCGCCATGATAATGTAAAGGAAAGGGGATAGCGGGCATCCTTGCCTTAGACCCCTGGAACTTTTGAAGAAGTTGCTCGGACGACCATTGATCAGCGGGGCGGTCCATGGGTTGGAGATACACCCACTTATGATGCCGACTATGTTGGAGGAGAACCCAAATTTTTTTAAGGCTGCTCTTAAGAAGGAATGGTCCACTCTGTCAAAAGCGTTAGCCATGTCCAGCTTAATGATCATTCCTCGTTCTCCTTTGTTGAGGCTGCTGTGTATGGCTTCTTGTATAAGAATAACGTTGTCTATAATCTTCCTCTTTGGGACAAAGCCCCCCTGGTTCTCGGAGATTATAATAGGAAGAAGATCCTTGAGCCTGTTAGCGATAATTTTTGTTATGATCTTATACGAAACATTGCACAGTGATATGGGGCGGAATCTATCAAATGATTTGGGGTTTGCCTCCTTGGGAATCAAGGCAATATGAGAGGACTTAGTGTTGTCCCCCAGCTTGTGCTTTCTAAAGGCGTTTTTCACCATTCTCACAAAGTCCTTCCTTATGGTTTCCCAATGCTGCCTGTAGAATGCAACTGAAAAGCCATCCGGCCCCGGAGCCTTATCTTGTTGCATGCTAAAGGTGGCTTCTCTGATTTCTTCTTCTGTGGGGTCCTGCTCCAACTTGCTGTTATGTTCCTCCTTTATTTTGCTCTCTAAGACACTGAGAAATGTTGCGCTGTCGTTTTGTTGGGGATCTGCTGTGAGGAGAGCCTTGAAGTGTTCAAAGGCTGCGTTTTTTATCTCTTCTTGCTCTTTCAGTTCTCTCCCATCCACTTCTATTTTATCAATTTGGTTTCTAGCTCTTCTGGTCTTGACATTATTGTGGAAGAAAGAGGTGTTCTTGTCCCCTGCTTTCAACCAAAGGCAGCGGGATTTCATTCTTTGTTCCTCTTCCTCCACACGATTTTGCCTATATAGCTCCTTGAACATGTTTTTTTCCTTTTCTATGTCTTCTGCTGAGTGTTGAGCTTGTTCTTTTTCTTTATGCCATCTCTCCATTTCCAACAGCAAATCGTTTTTCTTTTTTCTTTCAGATCTTGCCATCTCTTTCGCCCACTGCTTTATAACTGTCCTTAATTGTTTTAATTTCGTTTCCCACACGTAGTGTGGTGAGCCTGAAACTTCTTTTGCCCACTGATTTCGCACCAGAGAGCGGAATTCTTCATGGCTGTCCCAGGACTTATTGTATTTGAAGGGAAGGGGGCCTAAATTTGTTCCTTTATCCAGAGAGAGGACCACCGCTTTATGATCTGAAGCTGTTCCATGGATTATGTGGCTTCTAATTGCTTGAAAGTTGTTGGCCATCCCTTCCTGGATGAGAAACCTGTCCAACCTCTCTTTTATATTGTGAGAGCCTGCTCTCTTGTTGGTCCAAGTGTATTTACCATTCGACAAGGGGGTGTCGATCAAGTTGAAGTGCTGGATAATTGTTTCTAGCTTGTCTCTTGATGAGTCTGGGTGGAAATTACCCCCAAATTTTTCCTCCACCTGCCTAATTAGGTTCATGTCTCCCCCAAGGATTATTAGACTGCTCTGAATGGAGGAGAGATCTACTTCTAAGGTATTCCAACAGCTGGTTTTATCTCTGTAGTGGTTAGGAGCATATATGTTGTATATGAAGTAGACCTCTTGTGTGCTCTTGTTCCTTAAATCTGTTCTGATCCACCAGTTGCATAGCTGTGAGTTGCTGATTTCCCACTTATTTTTATTCCATAATGTGCCTATTCCCCCTGAGGCCCCATCTGAGCCTTTTGATGTGCCTGAGTAATTTTTGAATCTTTGAGTCTGTAAAGTGAAGTCCTTCTCGGTAGATTTGGTCTCCTGGATTAGGAGAATGTCTGGCTGTTCCTGATTCAGAAGATCCTTGATTGCTTTCACCTTTAGGGAAGAGCCCATCCCCCTACAATTCCAAGAGACCAAATTCATTATTTACCTGTTGTTGGGTGGAGTCCTGCTTTCTCCTTGGCCTTTTCGCCATTCCCTTTTAACTTGCCTAAAAATGAGTCCATGGGTTGCTGAGTGCCGGTTGCCATCTCCTTGGCAGCTGCCTCATCTCTCAGTTCTTTATTAGATTTTCTGCCAGCTTTTCTCTGAGGGTCTGAAGGCTGGTTCACTTCTTTTTCCTTATTTCTGGTAAGGATTCTCTCAATGGTGGGGGTAGGAGAGAGAGGAGGAATGGAGCGAGGAGAAGCTGGGTGAGGGGATTGAGGAGGGGAGGACGGAACTTCTGCTGATAAAGATTCAAAGGGGTTGAGAGAAGAGGGGAAGGCTGAGGGAGGAGGGGGAGGAGGAGGAGGAAGAATTGATGTCAGAGGTGCAGTGGAGCTAGTTCCCGGATTATGCTTTTTCCTTTTTACTTGTTCCCAAGAACCCCCTGCATTTTCCTCATTATGTTCTACATCATCTACTTTTAGCTTACTACATCTATTGGCGAAATGGCCGTACTCATGACATACCTTGCATTTAATGGGTAATTGCTCGTAATCCAGCTGTTGGATGTGCATCCATTGGTCCACCTTTAATTTGATTGCTTCTGGCAGTCCTTTCCCCAGGTCGACTTCCACACAAATCCTTGCGCATGCATGCATGTTCTCTCTTGGTTCTGATCTATCTATGTATTTTCCGACTGCATTGCCGATTGCTTTAACGGATTCATCCCCCCAGCAGTGAAGGGGCAGATGGGGAAGGTGCACCCACACAGGAACGGCGCTTGGGATGTCCATTTCCGGGTCGAAATCCGGGGTCCATCTGTTCAAATAAAGTCCTCTTGTGTCCATGAAGTAAGGGCCATTGCGGAAAATGAGGCTCTTGTCTTCTTTCGACTCGAACAGGAAGGTGAAGTATCCTCTCCCGCAGAATCTGATAGCGATCTTTCCCTGAATCATTGAGCTCCAGTTGCGCTCCACCCATTTTTGAACAGTGCGAGGAGAAGGCCAAAGACCTGTGAACTGTCCAACAAGTCCTCTTTCTGATAGAGCTATTGCCGATTTTTGAGGAAGGGAAGGAGGAAGGATGACCTCAGGGATCTCATCCAATTTTTTGATGAACTTCGAAAGGGCGGGACGGGGTCTGGCTTCAGAAGGATCCGACAAGAGCGAAGCAAAAATTTCCTTAGGGGACTCAGAGACCGGAGGCGGGGAGGCGGAGCCTGCCATTGCAGGCCCGCTGGGGAAGAGGGGGGGGGGCCAACCTTTAAGCTACCATTACCCCGCTGAGGGGCGGGGGCAGAAGAAGGCGCCCAGAACAGCACGGGGCAGGCAGAATCCAAAGAAGGCAGGGCCAATGCGGGAGGCGGAACAGGGGTCGGGGAGGGCAGCAGCGCCCCTGCCAGGCGGAGCCTGGAGATGCAGGCGCAGGTTAGGTCAGGCTTGCAGCAGGGCGTCGGTCACCTCTTTTTTTAGCTCTCAAACAGAATATTCTCATATTTAGAGATCAATTGAGCTAACTAATTACAACTCATCCTGATCTCCTTAATCAAGGGATAACTCCTCAATCAAAGGGGAAATTGTTGCATGTCTTCACATAGACTTCATGTTTGATTTTCTACAACTAATTAACTCAAGATGAACTAATTAATTATTTTTCAAATAGCTGCTAAAATCAAATTTTAATTTTAATTCTCAATTTTAGCTCAGGGACTAACTAAAATTGGAATGTATCCCAAAATGTTATTTATAGTAGTGCTATTTTTAGCACTTCTATTTTTAGCATTTCTTGTTGCTATTTTCAACATGAAGGTCCTCCAGATTCTCCTCAAATTGGCTGTGAATATAGTGTTGATGTCTTGCCATGTGATCTTGATACCTTTTGTCAATGAACAAATGTGTGTCTGCATAAATGGGCAAGCTCATATACAACTATTCAACCACATCTCCAATATTGCTTTCAATTGTGTCCTTTGATCCATCTCTCTTGGAGGCTATGTTACCTGTACTGCTAAGAAGTTGCTCAATACCTGTTGTACCTAGAGACAAAGAAGACACTCATGGTAATCCAATGTTAGATGAAAACATAAAGCAACTAAGGAAACAATCATGCGGAAAACTGGGTGATTGCTTAGCAAGATTGTGCAGCATTGACTCTGAGAAGCTGAGAGACTGTCAACTGGAACTGTGCATTGCGTAGTACTAGTTTCCAGTGAGGCTTACTACTGACTGGAACTACACAATGCGCAGTCCAAAGAGGATGACTATGGACTAGAACTGTGTAATGTGCAGTTCAGTCTAGCTGGGTTGCTGGGGCAGGACTGGGATAGTGCCTCCTAGGATTGCACAGAGCACAGCAGGGAGCCAGTGTTGGGCAACTTCTGTGCAATTCCTGGAGGAAAGGAAGAGCCTTGACATCAGAGAATGCGCAGTGCGTGCTGGGAGAAGCAAGATCTGGGCCAAGACAACCCAAATCTACCCAAGGGCAACCTGAAAATAAGAGGGACTGAATGAATGTGCAAAGATGGTGCATATCTGAGTGAATAGTCATGTATGCAATCCAAGAAAGCACAAAAATAGTTCAAATGGGAAACAACAAAGCTCATGAAGAGAGTTGCCACAACGACCATTGTTAGTGAAGAAACAAGTTTGTGCATGCAACACTAGGGAAATGCAATGCAAAACTTGAAACAACACTTCTACAAGTAAAAAGACATTGAAACACAAGTGGTCATTCAATAAAACAAGGAAAGCAACACTCACACAAGCCAAGAAATAAAAAGCAACACAAAAGGCAGCAAAAGACATGAAAAGCAAAACTTATCTACAAAAGTTGTGCTGAAGGTTCCTAGATGCCTCAAAATGCTAGAACTACAAGATCAAATGTGAAGAATGAGCTTTGGGGTGTTCATTAAATAGATTTATTAGGTTTAGGGTTTATGACGCACATGCCACAAATCTAGGAAGAAGTGACATTTGGCAGGAAGTTTCTAAATCGACTTTGCATGTAAATCCCAATGCTAAAATTAGATCCCTAAAATCTAGGGACGTTTTTTTGCTTTTTGTTTTTTTGGGGAAAAGTTGTCATGCACACAAGGAAGAATTGTGTTGTTTTGGAGGGAACCGGGCAACCTACCAACACATGTAATGCACAAACATTGAAGGGAAACTTCTGCATTGTTTCTGGAGGCAGAGTGGCCCTGGCTATCTCACCAGCTCTATGCAATTTTCTAGAGCAAGGTTGGTTGGCCTGCTCTGCATAATTTTCTAGGGCAAGGTTGGCTGGCCTGCTCTGCACAATTTTCCAGAGCAAGGTTGGTTGCCTGCTCTGCGCAATTTCTAAGTGCAGGGCAGCTGCTGGGTTGCTATGCATAATTCATGAGTGCAAGGCAGTTGCCCTCTAGGATTGCATTGTTTTCCCACTCAACATAAGACCATATGTGAACCAAATGTCAGGTCAGCTTATGGTTAGTTGATAAAACAAGTAAGTTAACACAAGTTTTTAAGCGAAAGATATAATCAAATAAAACACAAGTACCTAAGCAGTACAAGATGGCTGCTAAGATTTCGAGGAGGGAGGCTCCAAAACGAAGTGAAGGCAAAATTTTGGAGGGTGGTTGTAGCCACTACAACATTGGTGACACACTGGTAGAACTCCAGCTCTCTGTATGGACCTTGTTTCGTGTAAAGTGAGTCTAACTCCTCTGGAAGTATTGTGTGATTATTTGATTGCCATGGCTTCTACACCAACTTGTGTTAAAGATATATTCCCTACCATTCTCTTGATCAGTCAACACACATACCAAGTCAAATCAATTGAGTTGTTTTGATTGGAGATGAGGGGTATCTTGGTGCACAAGTAATATAAATGTTAGAGTCCTAGTTTCATTTCTGGTGTTACTCTGCTACTAGTAGGCTTACACAGTACCCCGGTAGAGTCACACAGGGACACAAGCATCGCTCTGCTGTCAACGAGCCTGGTTAGTACCTCAGCGGAGTTACTTGCATCACCTCTCTGCACAGGAAGCCTTTCTCTTCTTTCACCTTTATTTACTTTTTTTTTCATTCTCAAATAATTGTGCATAGGCACTTATTTGGTTTTCATGAAGCGGAAGAGGGATCTCGACATATTGAGAGCATAATAGGTTGTCCCTTCAGATAAGTATGTTATCTATACATCTGAAAATACTTGTTAAGGTTTTCCCCCTCACCTTACTCTACTTGACTAAGCTGACAAGGGTTGACCCAAAAGAATCGATTCGAGTAGGTGGTACTAGTTAAAAGTGCAAGCATTGTGTTTTCACCAAGACTCACTCTAATTAGAACATATTTTACATCAGTGTATCATTGATTAAAGACAACAAGCTCTTCATAAAGAGAGAGGACAACAAATAACCAAGTTTTGATAGTTGTACAAGTTCTCTTGTACTTCACCTTGCTTGTCTCGAGAACCACATACGGTTTCATGTGAAGCTAAACCTATGGGTGCATAACAAGTAAAAAAACCAACAAGAAAAGAGCGAAAGTAAAAGAAAGCAAACCAAGTAAGCAAGCAACACAAACAAGAAAGCAAAGCAAACATGCAAACAAAGCAAGCAAAAATCAAACACTATTCCTACTCCTAAACTAAACAGTGCATGGGCCCATTCACGTAAAGTGATATTTCCAATGCAGCCATTAGCACATTGGTTGACCCATGTTGGTGAAGGTCTGGCTCACAAGAAAGATAAGCATGTAAACCAGCAAACAAGAAAGATAAAATAGTGAAGACCAACACGCTCCTAGTTTTAAAACGCCCATAGAAAACAAACGAGTAAAAGTGCAAGATAGGAATTTTGCGTACATACCATGGTGATGCAACACATTGTGCACAGATGATAAGCACACACACTCTTTCGACCGTGATGAACGAGAAAACATGAAAAAGAAAGACAATTGACGTTTCACAAGAGTGCTCGTTATGTATGATTCCTCCAATGCATGAGTGATGGGATCACGTGATTCAAGTGGAGGATGTGAAATATGTGAAGTAAATTGTTCTTCAATGTAAATAGGAGAGTGATGAAGAGCCTAGGGTGTTTCAACAAATTTTTTATCTGAAGTGGAATCAACCTCAAGATAGTGACGACCTGACATAACCATCAGCTCGAATTGAAGTGCCTCGACAGCTTGAGGGGTTTCGACTTCATGAGCAGGTAGATCATCAAAGATCGGTGGCTTAGAAATATCAACAATGAATGAATCAACATTGTGATCGAATGAAAAAGTAAAGAGATAACGATAGCCATGATCAGAAAATTAGGTATGTTCATCCACATCCTCATGATCTGATGAATCATATAGAGGGGTTGATGATAAACAAGAATTTTTACCCTCTGCATTTCTGGAAATAAAGGATGATAGATTGGGAGGATTCGCAAAGAAAGATAAATCCTCTCCACAATGCAATGGAAAACTGACATCTAGTGTGTCTTGTGAATGATCGGAAATAGAAACATCCGGTGATAAGTTCTCGCAAGACAAATTAGAAATGGCAGAATTACAAAAGATGTCAGGAAATAGAGGATGAGGTGTGACAGAAGGAGGTCATCCTTCACCGCAGGTTCTTCTTCATATTCCCACACATACTCATCATAAATGACAGCATAGGTTGGCTAGTCAACACCAATTCCGTTGACAACTTGATCCTCATGAACAACAAGTGTGGAGTCCGGAACGAGAGAACACAACACAATACAATCTGGAGGATCAATAAAACGAAGGGACAAAGGTTGAGGAAATAAGTTCACATGATAGACAATAGGCTTTCAAGTCGAATCTGCAGAGATATCCAGAGTAGGTTGGGTGGGAGGATGTGACAGTTCAACATATGGGTATGCACCATCTCCCACCTCGCACTGCAAAGCTAGAGTTATTTGATGAGAAGAGGATGGGCAGTCACTTGTGACAACAACCTTTTCCGTCTTGGATTTGGTAGCTCTAACACCAAGGTATGCTAGGAGGGGTTCGAATGATTCGAAGATATCTGGATTTTTAGATATGTGAAGAAGAAGCTATTGGAATCTTTTATTAAGAAATTTCCAATCGATTTCATCTCAGGAATTTGAAATGCAAGATTATGAAAGCATTTGTGAAATTTCTCAACGGATTCATCAGGTGCTTTCTATAATTCCAAAATTTTCTTATTGAGTGATTTACGATTATATTGATAGAAAGCACATGCCAACTCTCTGGTAAATTGATCGAAAGAGTGAATAGACGTTGCAAGCAATGTGACACACCATTGTAGCGCGTGATCTCGAAACATGAATAGCGAGAAGGCAATGTGATCCTCATGTATCTCATTTCTTTCATCGAAACCCATGAAGACAACTCCTTGTATAAGCAAGGTTGCTTCGCCTTCACCATCATACAAGTTATATGACAAGTCATTCCAAAGATCCTCCGACACTTCAAAATCATGTCCATGAGAAAGGCATGTCGGAGGTTGAATAGTAATGTTGGTCATGAAAGATGTGCAGAGATTCAAAATAGACTTTGAGGAGTCGGCTTCTCGTCTGGTTCTCCTTCTAGTGCCAGAAATGTTGACAGTGTTGGATCTGCCAACATGTCAGGGGATCTCCCTGATAAGAAGTCCCAACTAGACCTCAGATCGTTTGGAGTAGGAGTCACAACATTGGGTAGTAAAGTAATGCCTTGACTGCGATAGCACACAGAGGTAATTGTGATATCTTTGTTGGAAGAAAGTGTGTGACCTTGCAGCGAGTCAAGTGAGATGCATGGGGGTTCTAACACATGAAGGGGAAAAGGAAGTGTGTCCCTTATAAGCCTATAATAATACACAGCCTGAAAGGAACACACGAGCAGAATGACATCACAAGATGGAAAGAATAATAGTCCACAATCCAAAGTGACGGGTTAAACCAACAACATGTCTGCAACAAGATTCATAAAATTTCATACAAAATAGTTCATACACAAATGCATAAGTTAAATAACATAAATTGCTAAAGCAACCAGAATAATCCACCTACAATAACAACATATGCATGAAAACGTGTTGGATCTGTTATATATTATTAAGTGAAAGTTCCATCCATACATACACCATTGACATCCACTAACCTCAATAGTGGAACATTACAGTCAACACTACCTGCTCCTCCAAATAGATGTACTTGCTCTACACTGTGGAGAAGCCAAGGCTCATCACAATACTCTCCAAGCCTTCCCTAATAAATGCCTAGCCAAAAGCTTGGCTCCGGAAAAGCATGTTCTATGAGTTATAAGGTTATATATGTATAAAAGGGTGGGCTGACCCTTGACATTCCCCTTTGTGACTCTTCGAATACCCTCATGACTCTTCAACTTCATTACACAACTCTTTACATTACATATGATTGTTTGCATTCCACTAATGACACTTGGAATTTAACTTTACATCATGTTTACAATAATAATACATTTTCCACATATACCCATGTGGGACAAAAATAGGCTTGAGTCAGCCAGATAATACAACAATAAGAC
Source organism: Pinus taeda (assembly GCA_000404065.3). NCBI lineage: Eukaryota > Viridiplantae > Streptophyta > Pinopsida > Pinales > Pinaceae > Pinus > Pinus taeda. The sequence continues at coordinate 132,996 of APFE030765423.1, forward strand.
TCAGATGGTTGTGGAAAAACCAACTCGTCAGCATCTTCTATGTGATCTTCGATGACGAACTTATTCCAAGCTTGGCAGTGTGCAATGGTGTTTGTGTACTATTTGATGATGTCTTTCTGGAAATGGACTCTTACCGCCATCACTTCCAGGTATACTGATCTAGAACCTTTGTCTAACTCGTCATGTGACATGTGTAGCTTAGTCCTGAGCAAGGCCAGACTGGCGAAATATCTTTGCATGTTCTTTGCACTGATCTGCAAGTCTGCATTGGTAGCCATGTGCATCAACTTATTAAAGTATGCGTCGAGCTCCAGCTAGACTTGGCTCTTCTCTTTGGCTTAGGTGAGTGTTCCAATTGACGGAGTGTCGTACTTTCTCACCATGACATCCAAACTCCTAAAAAATCGAGCGTACAAAGCCTCAACATTGGTGATGAGCGGCAAGAGTTCCATATTAGACTCCGAATGCATGCTTTGTCCAACTCTACTTGCGGCTTCATCATCTTGTGCAAGTGAAGTGAGGCTCCCTTGTACCTAATTGTCCATGTTTGTACATGATTAACAACAACATGTATGTTTGTGAGTATTCATGCTATCTTGGTGCAACACTATTGATGACCATTTAGATGGACAATTGCCTTGTGTACAGTGATGAACCTGTTATACAGTCTCTGCATGACTGTCTCAAGAGCCGATACTTTCGCAAGTATTGCTTTATTCATCTCTGCTTTGGTAGATGTTGTTGATTGTTCCTCTCCTTGCCTGGATGCTTGCAATTCCTTAGTTGTGCTCTCATTTTCTGCTATTAATAGCTTCACACGTGAGCTTGTGGCTTTAGCATAAGCCTTCATAGCATTGGCCAAGGCAGCTGGATGTCTTCACATCTGATACAATCACTCATTATTCAAAGTGCGCAGGTGATGCATGCTCCTCCAGAGTGTGCGCTCGTGCCTGTACAACTTTGTGTTGTGATTCGTCAAAGGCTATGTTATACACATCTGCTCCCGAATCATCCTCAAGGAGAACAATATCCCCTTGTTCACTTGGGACTTGCTCTTCTATTGGATCTGTTGAAACCTGTGGGGTGACCTCAGTTGCTTTTGGCATGAGGCCGGTGTCCTAAACCTATTTCGTTTGTTCCATCTTCATGTCCATATGTTCATCCATCAGTTCCTCCTGCTGAGCAAGTTCCTGTTTCTGTGGCTTCTCATCCTGTTCATCATCTGCTGGTGGTGGATCTGAGTCTTCAACCTTTATCGGCACGATTTTCTCTGCATATGCACCTTGCACTTCCTCCTGTTCCTATTCCTAATGTGCTTCCTTCTCTCTTTTGCATAGCTCTTGTTCTTCTTTAAGCTTCTTCTCTACTTCCTGCAACTTTCTCTCTGTCTCTTCCAGTCTTTGCTTATCTCTCCTTTTCTGCGCTCCTCTCCTCTCATGTCGTTGCCTCTTTGACTCAGTTTACAAATCTACTCTCTCAACATCCTTTGTGCTTTTGACAATCTTCCTCTTGCCTTTATCTTGCGCAAGTTTTTTGCTTGCTGCTACTGTTGTTGTTGCTCCCTGTGGTGTTGTTTCCTTGAGTGCTACTAGCCACTCTACTGCCATGCTGACTAGTTCATTGAGCCTAAAGGAGTTATAACAATATCTCCAAGGTTCTTCCTCTAGCCAATGAAACGCCTCGTGGATCCAAGGATAGTACACTCTCAAACAATGGTCCCTGCATAAGCCATGCGGATCGTACAGATTAAAACTCTTAGTGTCGAAATTAAACTTCTCGAAGTCCTCAACATTGGCATCCACTTCTTTCAAACTCTAGATTACGTACAACCCAATCTACAAAGGAAGCATAGGTCATGATGCCTTCTTCTTCCTGTGCACTATAGTTGATAACCTTATCAAGATGTGGTACACAACCTCCTACATGACCATCTTGTCCGTGGAAAACTTCAGCAACAAATGCGGAGCCTTCTCCATGTTGTACATCCTGATGAAGGTGCCATCAGGTGAGGCGCACCAATCTATAATGTTCAGTAATGCCTCCATTGTTGCCTAGGACATGCAAGGCGGATCTTGTTCAAAGATCATTGTGTACAAAGGGGCAGTGAAGTGATCGAATATTCTAGCCATGACTCCTCAGAAGCTACACTCTGAGAGAAACTTGCAATATACGTTCACAACATTCTCTGAAGGTGTTCATGCCCAACCCATGCTAGGAAATTGTTGACGGGCACATATTACATCAAGAAGGTAGGCGAACATGAATAATCTTCCTTGTTGATCCTTGGGCGGACTTTGGGCATTTGATACATGCACTTTCAGCTGAAGAGCCAACATGTCGAACCAATTGAAAGGATTTCCTTCACTTGCTAGCTGATCCAACATAACAACCAACTCTACAGGAAGGTCTTTGTGCTCTCTTGGCCATATAAGCAACATGCAAAGACGACCAAGAGTTGGTAAGACTTCCTGAGTGTCTTGGTCTTTTAGATGTGGTTGGGTGTCATCCTAAACTTTAATGGCTCCCTTACCTAGCGCTTCAAGATGTCTCTTGTGTTTGTGTTGTTGGGAGTGTAGAACGGTGCACCCATCTGGTTCATTGGCCTAGGCAAATGATACATCTGCTGATAATCTTTCGTCTTGAAGGTAGCAAGCTCTACCCCACTGACACTGCTCAGTATCAATGTCTCAAGATTAGTGTGTGAGACAATCTAGTGGATCATGTTTGCGCACATGAAGGTGGGATACCTACATGCAACCTTGTTTATGAATGTTTAAATAGACATGATGGTCCTCCAGATTCTCCTAAAAGTTGCCTGCAAATATAGTGTTGATGTCTTGCCATGTGATCTTGATATCTTTTTCAATGAACAGATGCATGCCTGCGTAAACGAGCAAGCTCATAGACTACTGTTCAGCGACATCTCCAGTATTTCTTTCAATTGTGTCCTTTGATCCAACTCTCTTGGAGGCCATGTTACCTATACTGTTGAGAAGATTCTCAATACTTATTGTACCTAAAGATAAAGAAGACACTCACGGAAAGCCAATGTTAGCTGAAAAAATAAAGCAACTCAGAAATCAATCATGTGGAAAATTGGGTGACTAATGGGCAAGATTGCGCAACATTGACTCTGAGAGGCTAAGAGGCTGTGAGCTGGAACTATGCATTGCGTAGTCCTAGCAATCAGTGAGGCCTACTACTGACTGGGACTGCGCAATCTAGAGAGGCTAACTGTGGACTAGAACTATGCATTGCACAGTTCCAGTGGGCAGGACTAGGACACTGCCTCCTAGGATTGCGTAGAGCATAATTGGGAGCTAGTGTTGGGCAAATTCTATGCAATTCTTAGAGACAAGGTAGAGCCTTGACTTCTGAGAACGCACAGTGCATGCGCAGAGAAGCAAGATCTGGGCCAATGCAGCCTAGATCTGCCCAAGCGCAACCTGAAAACAAGAGGTACTGAATGAATGTGAAAAGATGGTGCATATATGAGTGAATAGTTGTAAAAACCCTGGTGAAAATTCCATGTAAAAATATATAAATACCATGGATGATGGGACATGTATTCCAAGCTGAATGGTGGGCAAGACATCCTAGGAGGTGTTCATTTGGTTGTTTATGGCTAAGGAAATTGGCAAAGGCAATGGCTATGGCATTAAAGAGGCAAAAAGGTATTTTGGCACATTTATTTATGAAAAATGGAAATTAGGAGAAAAGGAAGGTGAAAGGTCACAGGTTGCATGTGAGGAGGAAATTGAAGGAAAATAAAGGAAAATGAAGAAAATAGAGGCCTCATTAATAAAAATGCTTATGAGGATCAGTGGGCAAGGCTTGGTCAATTTAGCTTTGGAGCTCTCTCATTATTCTCTCTCTCTCTCATACTCTTGGACACTTAAAATTTTCTTGGAGCACTTTGGCATTGGAGCAAGAAAGGAAAATAAGGCAAGAGGGTGCAAAGATCAAACAGGGAAAGGCAGGATCAAGCACCTACAACAGGCTTCATTGCAGGTATCAACTTGCATGTGTATTTTCCTTACTAGATTTGGCATGCATGGGATTGCATGTGTTTCTTTTCTACCATGGCATGGGTTTTGCTAGGTGTGATAGTGTTTTCAACCTAGCCTTGCCATTTCCTGATAGCTTTGATGAGATGGGTTCTCTCATGCATTTTGTGGGGGATGGCCGGATTGGATTCGAAGCCAAGTGGGGTGGATCTCCAAATTGACAAACACATGGTGGTAGTGGTCCCTGAACTAAACTGAGGATGCATGAAGTCACTGGCCTAGTAACCCTTGAAATGGACTATGGGTTGCGGTAAATCCAGATTATGTGCCTCTGTGGGCCTAGGAATCCTTGTCGGTGAATGGTGGGATATACGGTAAAGCCAAGAGGTGGATTTTCTCTCCGTTGGGCCTAGTGATTTTGAGATGGAATGCACGGTAAAGCCTAAGCAGTATGTCTCGGTGTAGGGCCTAGTCATCCCTGGATCATACTGCGAATACACGGTAATGCCTGAGAGACTAGGAGGCACTCAAATTCCTCATGATGTAGGCGGAAAAATCTGGTGGCATCCACATTGATTGGTGTTTTTGATGTGTTCTACAACTCCCACATGCATGCTTGGAATATGGCACGAGGGTGATTGGATAAAGGGAAACTTAGCTCAGCCAATCTATGGTCGGGTGGAAAGTGGTAGTCCCATCACCAGTTGGTTCATTACATTTATTAATGAGAAAATCATTCCCTTAATTTTCATGTGCAATTGTACTAATAGATATATATGAATTTTGATGGATGATATGTCCATTGTATTTATGTTCCTATTATTTTGGTTATATGTACATTTTATGGCAGCGACTATGTTTGGCTCTCAGCATGTTTTTACTATGTTTGGATGGATATTGTATTTATGACCCAATAAGTGATAAGGCAGCAAAAGACATGACGAAACAATGGTTCATGGAAATTCTCAAATAAGTATGAGATCCCTACACTTAATTTTGTTGTTTACACCTGTAGGTTACATGTTGATGATATGTTTGACGAAATTCTTGTCATGGCTAGGGGTCTGGTTATGATTTTGTTCATATTATTGTTTTTGTAGCCTTGTTACCTTATATCCTTACCAATTCTAAATGATCATTCCATTATGGGTAGTGTCCCAGGCTCTAGGTTGAAAAAGGTGGCTCAAATCTCAGAATGCTAGCATTCGTGTTGAGACTAACTCGCTTGGGCAGTGTCTAGGGAGCGTTACCCTACCCTAGGTCTCTCAAACAGCAGTTAGACCCAGGGATAGGTAGTCTGAGTGGCTGACTTGTCTTCTGAAGGTTATGTGGATGATGTTGGTTGATTGTGTGTGATATTCCGTAGATTCCATTTCCTTAAAGTCACCAAGGAGGTTGAATCTTATCATAGTGTCCTCTTGTCACATGTTTACCTTGGTTGGCCGGTTGCTTGGGTAGATGTGGGAGGAGGGTGTTACAGAGTAGTATCAGAGCATGGTTCAACTCTTGAAATGAATGGGTTGAATGTGTGTTTGTCATGCATGCATGTCAGTTGCATGTGTGTCTCTTACACTTATATACTTGTTGCATTTGCTTGATGATGGATTAAGGTTGTAGTATGGTTATCATGGAGAAATTGATGTTGATTTTGTGAAGAGCGTTTTCATGAATATGTGTCTGGTTGCATATGGATTATATGCCACTTATATGTTGATTTTATGTCACCTACTTACATCCTTGTATGTTAGGTTACATTCTTGAATATTTGGATTACATGCATCAATCTTGTAGGTTGATTACAATATTTGATCACTTATGTTGGACTACATGTGTTTATGTGTAGGTGTAGTTGATTTGGCATTGCATATGCATACTTCTTGTTGCATGTGGAAATGTATACAATAGAGTAATGATTGTTGCCATGAATGAGGTCATGGTTTGTGTAGTTGATATGGTCATGCATTGATGACTGGACTCTATCTAGAATGGTGTGTACATGGTTTTGCACTCATGTGTTATAGGTCTATATGCAGTTGTTATGCATGTATATTGTTAGTTATAGTTATGCATGTATAGTAGGTCAATCATGCCTTGTGAAGTCATTATATGCAAATTAAGTCATCATGATGCTATTGTTTGTTATGATGATAATGTGTTGGTTGAGATAGAGCAGGGGATGCAAATCATCATAGTGAGGTTGCAGCGTTGGACTTTGGGGTAAGAACATATCGTCATACAGGCATTGTATGTTTCGCATGCAAGTATGTAGGTTAAAGGATTGTTATATGCATTAGGGTTATATACATTAGGTTTATGTAGATGTATTTGATGTTATGGCTACATTCATGATATATGTTAGATGGTTATTATAGTTATATGCACATGTGTCAGAGAGTCATGAATGATAGTAACCTATGGTTGTATGCATTTATTTTGTTTTTCATGTTAGATAACTTGATGATTATGTTATATATTGTTGATGAGCATGATATATAGCATATTGTTTTTATATGCAATTAACTTGATCATTAGATTTATTTCATTGAGATCTTGTTGTCGTAATTTGGATTGGTCATATGTGTGATGATTATGTTCATTGCATTGAAGATCTTGATGTTATGTGTATTGCGTTAACCTAGTTTGACCTATGTAGATGGTTATGGTTGCGATAGTCAAGTATGAGCTAACATATCAGTGATATGGTGTCATACTAATCTAAACCGATTATACATATGTGATTGTTATGCATGAAAGATAAATGTTTATGAGCTTATGATGTGAACATGTTAGTTAGTTAGTGTTATGGATATCGTGACCTTAATTATGTTTGAGTTGACATGTTGTAAAGTTATACCTTGCTAACTAGATTGATTGTGCAGGCAAGATAGCCTCTCCTAAGGTACACTAATGTATGAGGTTACTTATATGGTATACTTGGTGCTTCACTCTTGATTATGTTGTCTGTTGATGTTGAATATTTGGTGTCTATTATGTCGTCTAGTTAATTTGGGTATGTTTCAAGTTGGTTGAATGCTTGATGAATTGCATAATATGAGTATGTGTTCAAATGATATTGTTTTAAGATGATTGTACTAATACATATGTGTTGAGATAGTTGATATGTACTTGAGTATAGTAGGTGATAGTTGTAGTATTGTGACTAATGACTATGAGTTGACTATGAATTATGACATGATGGTTAGTCTTCTTAAAGGCCGATTTCAAATTAATAGATATGATTGTCTTGATATTTGGAACATGTAGTTGACATGTGTGAGTAGTTGTAGGGTAACATGCTTGGTATTAGCATGACAAGGTAATGGTTGATGTGTGTATATAACTAACAGTTGGGTGGTGTGATAGCGCATAGTAAGCCTCGATTCCAACAAAGTAAAAATGTAAAAGAAATGAATTGGGCAAAAATTCATTTCGTTATGTTTGGAAACCCTAATTTCGAACGAATGAGTGATTTGCACACAGGAAGTCTTCTTAACTTTGATTTTGCCTGACATTATGTGGATATGTGCTATATTCATGAACATGCACTTGACGAGTATATTAGCTAGTCTTTAGCTATAGGTGGATTTGTTAAAGGATCGGAGTCCCTTGAGAGATGGCATGGATATGTTCAGTTGCAAGCAACATGCTTGGCACAACAAGATAAGGTAACTGGTGTATTTTTATTTATGCACTGATAATTATGTGTTTATGGTAGTATGATGCAGGGGATTGAATGGCAAGAGACTGCCATGAAATCTTGAATAAGGCTCTAGTTGAGTTTCCCTGGGAACCATGGGGACCGAGTCATGGTGTTTGTTGTTAGTCTTGTGCTTTTGGTCTTTTACGATTATTACGCTTGATTTGCAAGTTTGATTGTGTATGGCACATAGCTATGCCACTTTGTTTGCGGAGTCATGTTGTTATTGGTTTTCATGGTTTTCTTCTTGTTGTTTTTTTCATTCTTTCCTTTTACCTTTTGAGTCTGGGGAATTGGCTGGGAAAGAGGAAAGTTAATGTAGCTCAAGGAGAGTTGTGTGGTACTCGAAAGGTAATGTAAGATTCAGATGAAGCTCTATGCATGAGTAAGAGTAGCAGAAGGTAAGGCTATGACAGTCTGTTGGACTGGATACGTCCATTGTGGTAAATGGACGGTAGCAGTATAGTCATGAGAAGGTAACAGGAAAAGGTAAAGTAAATGGATTTGAGGCATCATATACCTTGGCTATGTTGGGAATTATTGTTATCAATGTTGCACATGTGTTCCATAAATAAGGAAGTTCTCTTAACCTAGACCTTATGTTATCTGGTAATTATGTTATTATCATGATTTTGTGATGTTTACATACGTATACAAAATATATATGTATGAATGTCGTTGTCTGACATGACCATGATTATTTTATGCTAATGATTATATATGCATGTATGTATGTTGTTGTCTGACAGGATCATGATTGTTTTATGCTAATGCTTATATATATATGTGTGTGTGTGTGTGTGTGTGTGTATCCATGTATCTATGTTATTGTATGACAAGGTTGTCAGGGATCATTCTTGTCGAGGAATGAGTGCTTATGCAGGAGAACGACATGAAGAGGTTCTTGGTCTTACAAGGAATCAATTGGGAAGAGTAGTCACGACAAATATACGAGGTCAATATCATGTGGATATGATTTGGTATTGTATACTCGTGTTATGCCTATGTTTATGTTATGACAGGTAATGTTGAAGGATACATCAGCAAAGTGAAAGTAGTGTGGTTTGCAACATGCTAGGGTAAGCATGGATAAGACACGAGAAGCAAGCTTTCTTGGTAAGGACAGTATGGTTTTGGATGTGTGGTACTATTGTTGTGCATATACTATATATGTTGTACATGCTTCATATATGATGTGGGCACATGCGGTGTTGTGTATCTATAGTGTGTGTACATGTTGTTTATGCAGTGTCATGCATAGGATGGTATAGATAGTGTTGTATTAATGTTACATATTCAATATTGGGTATAGATGGTGCTATGTACATGTTGGATATGCGGTATTGTGTACATATTGTACTGTGTGCATGATGGATATGTGGTGTTGTGTGCATATTGTGCTATGTGCATGTTGAATATGAAATTTTGTGTAGAGATGATGCTATGTACGTGTTGGATATGTAATGCTATGTACAAGTGGTGTTGCGTGCATGTGGTACATTGGTACTATGTACATATGGCGCGGTGGGCATGATTGTACAAGTGTGTCGTGTGTGTGTGGTGTTGTGTACATATTGTACAAGTGGTATTGTGTGCATGTGGTGCTATGTACATGTCGTGCATGTGGTGCTATGTACATGTCGTGCATGTGGCGTTGTGTACATGTGGTGTCTTGTACATGTCATGCGTGTGGTACTGTGTACATGTGGTATTGTGTACGCATTGTATAGTGGTGTAGTGTAATGTGGTGTTGTGTACACGTTGTGCAAGTGGTGCTATGTATATGTGATGTTGCACACATGTTATGCAGGTGGTACGGTGTATCGGTGGTACTGTGTACATGTTGTACAAATGGTACTGGTGTACATGTGGTATTGTGTGCATGCCTCCATGCTGTGTTATGGGTATGTGGTATTATTTATGTGAATCATGTAGTCGTGGCATCACAGCGTGTGTAATCGTGTTGTATTTTGTGTAGGTACATGTATTGGGTGGTATCACAAATTGGATATAGATGGATGCATTGTGTTGTACATTGGTTGTAGTTGTATGCATTGTACGTCAGGTGTAGGTGCATGTATTGCATGGTGTTGTGTGTTAGATGTGGTTGTATGTGTGTGATGCACATTATGCATATGGGCACTTGGTAGAGGAGAAGGCACTGGGTGTTTGTTGGGTGTGGCAACTGATCTAGTGTTTATACAAAAGAACAAAGGCAGAAGTAAGGACCGATGAAGGATATGTATCGATATTTTATTTCATTTTATCATGCATGTGATTTATGACTATGCTATGTGATGATTATATCTGATCTATGATTTTGGTTGATTTATGATTTTGATCTATGATGGTTGTGTTTGAGCTAACCTGATGTGATATCTTTATATATCTTGATTTGATAAAATATGTTAGTTTGACTTGTTGTGACAGGAAGCGAACAGGATTCCAAGTGTACCTTATTGACGAACTACCAATGAGGTATGACTTGAAGTTATTTCAATTTATTTTGAATCTAATGGAAGTTATATTCTTGGTACAAGAAGAATGAACATGCCCAGTTGGGTGGTTGAAATCGACGACAAGAATTAGCAGCAACAACGAAAGAAATTTGAACATGCAGCAGTAAGTTGGTAAAGCACTTCAGGAACAAGGCCATTGTGGGGCATTGGTACCCAATAGTGTCCATTGATTTCCATGAGCATGCTATGAACGGTATGATGTGTTGAGGTAGGTGTATGCCTTGGTTTTTGTATCTTCCGATGTAAGGAAGCCTTGCCAAGGGATGGACTGCCCGGAATGGGGGTGCCAATGGAACTTGGAAGGTGAGTGACTGCACGGAAGGGGTGACCGGATGCCTGAGGGACTGTGTAGAAAATAAGGGAAGGTCATAGATGGATTTGTTTTGGTCATTAGCATTGCCATATGGAATCAGATGCACATTGGGAGTGCGCCCTGGAACAATGAGTTGATAACTATTCAATGAGAGGAAAAGTGGCGCAGGATTACAGCGCTGGACATTGGATGCAGATTTGACTTTGCAGTGGATTCTCGACTTCCTAGGAAGGAGGTGGATCCTAGTATTACTTTGAGGGTGGAGGTGTGAACCTTTGGATTCCCTTATTGATTGATACATGCATCATATCCTTTATTTATTGGTTAAGCAAATGTGTATATGTGTATATGTGTATAGCATTTTAAAAACCGTAATGAGTTGTGTTATAAAGCTCCAATATGCGGTATGGTTTTTATCTGGTCATGTTGTCATGATGTTTTGCTTTTGAGCATGTCATTCATTGTGAATACTATAATGAGTTGTGTTATAAAGCTCCATGGGCAGTATGTTTTGTTTTCAGCAGTCATGTTGGTTATAGGTGTCATTGAACACCGAGGACAGTGTTCCCCCAAGGGGGAGGGTTTTGTAACAACCCTGATGAAAATTCCATGTAAAAATATATAAATACCATAGATGATGGGATACGTATTCCAAGCTGAATGGTGGACAAGACATCCTAAGGGGTGTTCATTTGGTTGTTTATGGCTAAGGAAATTGGCAAAGGAAATGGCTAAGGCATTAAAGAGGCAAAAAGGTATTTTGGCACATTTATTTATGAAAAAAATGGAAATTAGGAGAAAAGGAAGGTGAAAGGTCACAGGTTGCATGTGAGGAGTAAATTGAAGGAAAATAATGGAAAATGAAGAAAATAGAGGCCTCATTAATAAAAATGCTTCTGAGGATCAGTGGGCAAGGCTTGGTCAGTTTAGCTTTGGGGCTCTCTCATTATTCTCTCTCTCTCTCTCATACTCTTGGACACTTCGAATTTTCTTGGAGCATTTTGGCATTGGAGCAAGAAAGGAAAATAAGGCAAGAGGGAGGAAAGATCAAGTAGGGAAAGGCAGGATCAAGCAGCTACAACAGGCTTCATTGCAGGTATCAACTTGCATGTGTATTTTCCTTGCTAGATTTGGCATTCATAGGATTACATGTGTTTCTTTTCTACCATGGCATGGGTTTTTCCATGTGTGACAGTATTTTCAGCCTAGCCTTGCCATTTTCTGATAGCTTTGATGAGATGGATTCTCTCATGCGTTTTGTGGGGGATGACCAGATTGGATTCGAAGCTGAGTGGGGTGGATCTTCGAATTGTCCCTAAACCAGACTGAGGATGCACGAAGCCACTGGCCTAGTAACCCATAAATTGGATAGTGGGCTGCGGTAAAGCCAGATTGTGTGCCTCAATGGGCCTAGGAATCCTTACCTGTGAATGGCAGGATGTACGGTAAAGCTAAGAGGTGGATTTTCTCTCCGTTGGGCCTCGTGATTCTAGGATGGAATGCACTGTAAATCCTGGAGAGTATGTCTCGGTGTAGGGCCTAGTGATCCCTGGATCAGACTGTGGATGCACGGTAAAGCCTGAGAAACTAGGAGGCACTCAAATTCCTCATGGTGTAGGTGGAGAACTCTGGTGGCATCCACATTGATTAGTGTTTCTGATGTGTTCTATGAGTCCCACATTAATGCTTGGAATATGGCATGGGGGTGATTGGCTAAAGAGAAAGTTGGCTAAGCCAATCTATGATCAGGTGGAACATGGTAGTCCCATCACCAGTTGGTTCATTGCATCTATTAATGAGAAACTCATTCCCTTGATTTTCATGTGAAAATGTACTGTATATATATATATATATTAATAATATTTATATATATTTATATATATATATGGATTTTGATCGCTGATATGTCCATTGTATTTATGTTCCTATTATTCTGGTTATATGTACATTTTATGGCAACAACTATGTTTGGCTCTCAGCATGTTTTTACTTGTGTTTGAATGGATATTGTATTTATGACCCAATAAGTGATAAGGCAGCAAAAGACACGAGGAAACAATGGTCCATGGCGATTCTCAGATAAGTATGAGATCCCTACACTTAATTCTTTACACATGTAGGTTACATGTTGATGATATGTTTGACGAAATGCATGTCATGGCTAGTATAGGTCTGGTTATGATTTTGTCCATATTATTGCTTTTGTATCCTTGTTACCTTGTATCCTTACCAATTTTAATGATTGTTCCATTATGGGCAATGTCCCGCGCTCAGGGCCAAAAAAGGTGGCTCAAATCCTGAAATTGCTAGCATTGGTGTTTAGACTAACTTGCCTGGGTAGTGTCTGGGAAGCATTATAAAGCACCTGGGCAGTGTTTGGGGAGCGTTAGTCCTTAAACTAACTCACATGGGCAGTGTCTAGGGAGTGTTACCCTGCCCTAAGTCTCTCAAACAGCAGTTGGACCCATGGATAGGCAGTCTGAGTGGCTGGCTTGTTTTCTTAAGGTTATGTGGATGATGTTGGATTACTGCGCGTGATGTTACATAGATTCCACTTCCTTAAAGTCACCAAGGAGGTTGAATCTTATCATAGTGGCCTCTCGTCGCATGTTTACCCTAGCTGGCATGTTGCTTGGGTAGATGTTGGAGGAGGGTGTTACAATAGTCATGCATGCAATCCAAGAAAGCATAGAAATCAGTCAAATGGGAAACAAAGAAGCTCATGAAGGGATTCGTCGCAACGACGACTGTCAGTGTAGAAACATGTTTATGCATGCGACACTAAGGAAATGCAATGTGAAACTTGAAACAACACTTCTACAAGTTAAAATACATTGAAACACCACTGGTTGTTCAATAAAACTAGGAAAGCAACACTCGCATAAGCCAAGAAATAAAAAACGACAGGAAAAATAACAAAATACATGAAAAGCAAAACTTACCCGGAAAAGTTGCGCAACTATGTTGAAGGTTCCTAGATGCCTCGGGAATGCCAGAGCTCCAAGATTGAATGTGAAGAATGAGCTCTAGGGTATCCACTAAATAGATTTGTTAGATTTAGGTTTTGTGATGTGCATGCTACAAATCTAGGAAAAAGCGAAACGTAGCAAGAAGTTTCTAAATCGACTTTGCATGTAACTCCTAGTGCTAAAAATAGATCCCTAAAATATAGAGACATTTTTTCATTTTTTGCTTTTTTGCTTTTTGGGAAAAGATGCCATGCATGCAAGTAAGAATTGTGTTGTTATGGAGGGAACCGGGACCTACCGGTGCATGAAACAAATAGTCATTGAAGGGAAGATTCTGCATTATTTCTGGAGGTAGAGTGGCTCTGGCTGTCTCACCTGTTCTATGCAATTTTCTAGAGCAAGGTTGGCTAGCTTGGTTTGCGCATTTTTCCATAGCAAGGTTGCCTAGAGTGCTCTGTGCAATTTTCCATAGCAAGGTTGGTTGGCTTGCTTTGTGCAATTTTCCACAGCGAGGTTGGCTACCTTCTTTATGCAATTTATAAGTGCAGGGCAACCACTGGGCTGCTCTGCACAATTCTTGAGTGCAAGGCAATCTCCCTCTAGGATTGCGTAATTTTCCCATACAACACAAGGTCGGATGTGAACCAAGTGTCGGGTTAGCTTGTGGTTAGTCAACATAACAAGTAAGTGAACACAAATTGTTAAGCGAAAGATATAATCAAATGAAACACAAGTACCCGAGCAGTACAATACGACTGCTGAGATTTTGAGGGAGGCTCCAAAACAAAGCGAAGGAAAATTTTTGGAGGGTGGTTGTAGCTGCTACAACACCCCCTCGGGATGCCTTTGCTCATGTAATTATGTTCGATCTTAAATAATGTACTTGATTCATCATGCAATGTACTTGTCAAAAGAATAAAGAAAATAATAATAATTATTATTATTATTATTATGACTTATTAAAGCATGGGTTTCATGCTTGGGTCACCATGTTTTAGGTCAAAGTCCCCATTGAGGACTTCTAGGATCTTTTCTGAGTTTATAGAGTCATTGTACATTTAAAGAGGCCCTTCTTGGGCTTTTGGATCATGTAAAAAGGTTAAGTATTGAGTCAAATGTGAATTATGTAACCTCCACACCATGTCAGCCTAGAAGAAGATCAAGTTGGCCTAAGGACCCTATTCGACCACACATGAAGCCTATAAAAGGAAGCTCATCAAATTCATTTGGAGCATCATTATCACACTCAAGTTTGATCTCTCTTTTAGCTGGGAAAAAGTACAAAGTCTATTGCCGAGAATACGAAGTGAATGTGAATTTGGGGAAGTTTAAGGGGAAAGGAAAAATCAAAATTTTGGTGCCTCTTTCTCTCTATTTCGTGGTCTAGATTGGGAGATCGAAGTCTCCTAGTTTTTGTTGTTGCCAGAAGTTGTTGCCTAGTCGAAGTTGCTGGAAGGGGTCAAATATATGGAAAACTGACTTGGTGTGGAGGGAAGCTCTGGTCTTGGTCTAGGGTAAAGAGTCTCAAAGAATACTATTGAAAGGAAGAATTATCTTGATGGGGTTTTCCCTCGAGGGGGGTTTTTCTATGGCATAGTGCCTACATCTGGTGTCTATTGTTTATATGTTGCTTCTTTGGTAATTGCTTGATGAACTGAAAGAAATAAGATATAAATAATCATAATAATAAGAAACGTCACAAGTAATTATCAAGAACAAGAAAATATTTATGCCTTTCTGATTTTCTAACATGGTTCGGAAGCTTTGGTGAAGAAGGAAGTCTCAAGCACTTGATAAAGGAGCCATTCAAGGGGACTATCTAAGGGAAGGAGTCTATTATATTCAAGAAAGATGTCTAACTCAATTAATGGAGAGAATAAACTTGAAAGAACCTCTAACTTCAGGTCCTGGAAGAAGAGGATTGACCTAATCCTTGAAAAGAACAAGGTACTAGACCTGGTAAGAGGAAATGTAAAGAAGTCTACATAGGAATCCAGTGACGCCAACAAAGTAAAATACAGGCAATTAGAATTGGTGACCATGACTCTGATGGTAGAAGGGATAAAGTACAATATTGTCCCATTCATAGCTAACATTGATCATGTTAAGGAAATGTGTGAAGCCTTGTCGAAGCTATTTACTATTTAGAACATTGAACAAGTTGCAAGATTGAAGAACGAGCTAAGAACTACAAAGATGACTAAAGAAGATAATGTGGCAACCTTCTTTGTGAAGATATCTAGACTCAGGGATGATCTCTTGGCCATCATGAGATTTTTTTGGACAAAGAGATTGCAATTACTGCTCTATTAGGATTACCACCCTCTTGGGGTGCATTCGTTGTAGGTCTCAGTAGCTGGAAGGTAGCTCCCACCTTTGAAGAATTATGGACCGCCTATAGTCAAGAACAAATAAGGATCTATATGGTTACCATTCTTGAAGGAGTATCAAATGTTTCTCATCATAAAGGAAAGAGATTGAAGGGACCAAGGAAGAAAGTTGACATGTCCAAGATAGAATGTTATCAATGTCATAAGAAGGGCCACTACAAGAGTGACTGTCACGAGAATCCAAAGAATAAGAAGAGAGGAAGGGATTATGCCAACTTTGTTGAGGAAGGAGACTCAAATAAAGTCAAGTTTGAAGAACCCGATATTAGGGACTTATACTACTAAGTCCTTTGCTTGTAATTTTATATATATTGTTTTAGATGTTTTAGAATTTATACGGTTTTAACTTATTTTGGAAAAGACACTTTTTGTATTGTTTTTATAAGTTTGTAGGTATCCCTCAAGCTTTGGAGGGAGCCCCCAACAATTGCCTAAGATAAGTATCCCATGTATTTTCAGTTTTTGTTTTCATATACTCGCTTAGTTTTGATTACATTAAATACTAACAACAATTCTCCCTTTATTGTCTTGATTAGGAAAAACATTTGCAATAAGTATGAAGGAGGATCTCTAAAGACAAGGTTTGTTAATAAACTAAGGTATGCTTTAATACATTGATATTGAAAGTATTATTCTTTTGCTAATCTATTACAAACATTGTTATGACTATCTATATTGAATCACAATTATTCTTGTTTTTGGTGATTCATCTCCTGGTAAATCTACCCACCCCACTCATATTCTTAACTAATTGTATAGAACCCAAGACAGGTTCTGGAAAACCCTAACTAAAGGGTATGCTAATGTGAATGTCTGAAACCATAAGTTAGTTAGAGATACTGTGAAATGTTGTTTTATTGATGATGTCATGTTTGGGATTTTGGTATGATCGGGAAAACCTAATTTGTTAGGATTGAATGATAAGATCTAAATTTTTGAACCTTTCAATTTTTGGTGATTGTTGGGTTTGATATGTTTCTACATTGAAACCCTGACTCATTAGGATTTGATAGAAGGTGTAAGAAAGATCCTTATATTGTCTTAAAAATGATTTCATTGGTATGTGTGTGTTTATCTAACCAAACCCTAGTGTAATCAAGATGGTTGTGTGTCTAACTCTTATTAATCATTGTGAAGTTGGGTTTTACTAACACATCATATGAAAAGTCTTTGCACAATGATGAAATCTAGGCATGAATGGTTATGTATTTTTGGTTGAAACCCTAGCTTGGTATAGGTAAGATATATTAATGTTGTTGGACATATGATTATGAATTCCTAGATATATGTGTTGACCTAGTTATTGATTGATCCAGGTGGATATTGGTGGCCACCCGCTAATTCGACTTTGGATCCCCTCTAGTGATTCATGCAGTTTTTTTTTTTTTTTTTTTTTTTTTTTTTGCAGTTTTTCGGGGGGTCGTTAAACTTTCTGGAGCCGTTTTACCCCTAATACGACTTTTTTTTTTTTGGGAATTCTACTGCCAGCGGATTTTCTTGAACTAAAAATCGTTCTTCTCCGTCGTATCTTCGGGAGAGATATTTCCAAACGGCGTATCGATGCGCGTTCAAACGAATAAACGGACGCAATTCGCGACCCGGGAAGTTGATTTTACCAACTACCCAAAAAAACGGGCCCACAATTTGGCGTCATCTTCCAGGTTATTTTGTAATGTTAAGGGGTTTTTCCATTGTCTTCCCAACAATAAATAGGCCTTCGAGCCTCATTGTAACACATTCAGAGGGCATGTAGCCACCACATCTCTTCTCACAGATAAGCTGCCATCACCCTAGCTGGTTTGATTTCCATTTCTGGTTGTAAGCATATTTCAGTATTTTCCATTAATGAAACGAAGTATTATTTCCACTGCATATTTGTGTATATGGTTATCTCTGCAATTTGTTGCGTTCCTGTTTAAGTCTGGATCATTGATGGTCATAAGTCTTAGGATTTAATGGAAATCCTAATCTGAAATTATAGGATGATGATATTTGGAAATCCAAGGTTTTATAGCTAAACCCTAATGAAGTTAAATTGTCTAGTATGTGTGATATAACAATTTGAAATCTACTAAATGATTGTTGAAAATGAAAATCTAGGGTTTTGCAGATAAATCCTAGTAGCAACATTGTCTAGTGTAAAATGTAACAATATGAAATCTATGTATTTAATGATTGTTGAGATTGTGAAAATGGAATTATAGGGTTTTGGAGTTGAACCTTAGTCAAAGTAAAATCTATGAAATATGATGATTTGAGACTTGTGTAATATTGTTGAAATTGTGAAAATGGAATTCTAGGGTTTTGGAGTTGAACCTTAGTCGAAGTAGAAATCTCTAATGAATGTTGACAATATGATAATTTGATATTTGTGAAAGATTATTGAAATTTGAGTTTTGGATGGATTTGATGATTGATTGGAAATCTAGGGTTTGCAACTAACCCTAGTGGACGCTGGTCAGGTTAATGACTAATTTGTGATTGACTTTAATTGATTCTTTTGTATGAAATCTAGGATTTATGTAAATATCTAGTGAGAATTCTAACATATGAATCTTTGAAGGGTTGTTAGATGCTTTTTAGATCTATATTTGTGTGAACTATTTCTAGGGTTTGCTATATGTTTAAGTAAGGTATGTCATACCTTTGAAAGAAACATTGAAACCACGATTGGAATGAAAAGTGCTATGAAGTAGTCTAGGGTTTATGATAAAGTCCCTAGCAAGATGTTAAAGAGTATATGTCTCTTGTTTGTAATTAAGATTGGACATCTCATATGTATAAAGATTAAATGCTTCCATAATTCTAATATGGCTAACATCATGCTTATGTAGATTTGGTTGTACTTGTTATTTAAATTGTGCAGGTACAAAGTCTTCAATATGGTGAAGATGCTCATTGATGCGATAAGCATGATCAAGATGATGATAACTTTGATAAGGTTGGAAGCCATGAAAGATTCTTTGATGACAAAAAGAAGAATCTAATATCCCTAAGAAATCATGCACAGAAGAGAACTTTCCAAATCGCAACTGGGATCCATCTTCAGGACTTTTGAATGAAGTTAGAAGAAGAGTTGTTTCGAAGGTAATAAATAATGATGTGAGAACATTTTTTTGATCCGCAGACGTCGGCTTGAATGATTAATTTTAATTAATTAAATTAATTAATCATTCAGTCGATTATTTTCGCTGAGGATAATAATATATTAAATAATTGATTTTAATTAATTGTATTAAATCAATCAATCTTAATCTTAAATTAATTAATATTAATATTAAACTAATTAATATTAGAATAAAGTAATTAATATTAATAATATTAATTAATTAATTTAAATTATATAGAATATTAAATAAATTAATTAATGTAATTAATATTGATTAATACCTAATCTTGATATTAATATATTAATATATTAATATTAAATTAGAATTAATATATTAATTAATTAATTAATCTTATATGTTAATTTAATTAATATTAATGTATTAAAATTGAATTGATAATTGAAAGTTTAATAAATGAAATCAATTAATGATAAATTAATTATATTAATTAATAATATATATTAAATTAATTAAATATATTAATTAATAATATATATATTAATTAATTTTTTTTTCTCGGCAATACTAACTACTTTTATATTAGAATGTACAGTGAAATTTTACAACCATAGAAGCTGGCAACCCAGAGCCATCTTTGGCTCCATGGGTAGCAAAGATCGACACATACAGTTGCCTCGCAGGGCGACATTATCAAAAGACCGCGACATTGTCTAAAGACTGACACTGAGAGAATCTAGAGAAGCTTCATGACAGCCCACGCAGGGGCGTTTCCAGAACAGTCTTGGAATGCATTACTGCTATTAAACCCGACGACAAAACCAAAAACATACAAAATACAGGCCATGCCTTGACCCGGGTACAAAACTGACGGCTTCACTTCTATAAGAACACCTATAGCCGCGAGCCAAATGTAGCAAACTGAGGAAAACATACAAGAAACAAAACATAAACTTGCAATTGACCAGAACCCGACCTGAGAGAATTCGACCTGAGCGTGGGAGGCATTGGCTCGGCGATGCCTTCTAGAGCTAATCCTCAGGCTTCTCCTCCTCAATTGTGCACCCCCATTGATCCTCTGGACTTCCCACCTGTGCATCGATGGGCTTTTGCTGCGGGGAAGGCGATTCTGGTTCACGGGAATGGGAGAGTGGCAGAGGGCACGCTGCTTCTGAAGTGCCTTCCACAGAAGACGTCTCTCCCAATGGACACTTACCCTTACCCTTTCCTGAGCATTCCGCCGCATTTGAAGGCTCCTCTGACATGAGCTTCTCTTTGCCGCGCTCTGAGCCATCCTCCCCACGAACCAGGGGCGACCCCTCTTCATTCCCCTCTGGGGTATTAGTGAAAAGCACCGAAATGTGCGCGTTGATACCCGGATTTCCCCTGGAGCTGCCCAGCGAGAAGATGATTGAGCCGAAGGCAGGTAGCATGGGCTCCCCAGCATCACAATTGCCCACCTCCACCGCTTGGCCTGGCTGAATTGGGGTGGCTCCCCTTCTGCGATGGCAATAACAGCAGCAACAGTGGTGATGAGAGTCCACTGCAGGAGGGCGGGAGGATGCTCCACGTCCCGAGCTTCGCCTGCAAGGCATCCTCTCCCGCACCATGAAATCCACCAGTCCAACACTCCATTTACCAGCAATACGATGACAAAGAGCCTGTTGCTCCCAGATTGGGATGGAGTTGAGCTCAAGAGAGCCAAGACACAGGCTGAGAAGCGGGGAAATGAGGCAGGCCTCTTTCCAGCGCTCCACCACCAGCTCTCGGCGCGAGTTCTCAGCTGGCTCAGAGTTTTCTTCCCAGCGAATTGCCTCCATATCCAACAAACCAGCACATTTAAACTCGTCGACTTCTGCATTGAAGGGCCCCTCAGTAAATGCAGTGCGCAGGGTTTCCCACGCCTCAAGCGGCTCCATTAAGGATGCCCTGTAACCTCTCCCGCTTCAGAGCTTTGGCGGCCTGAGGCATTTAAGGCTCCTGCGTCTTCACGTGGCGGCCCGTGCTCGCCATGTGGCTCCTCCCTTTCCCGACGTATTATATTAATTAATATTAGTATATTAAATTAAATTAATTAATATCAATAAATCAAATTAATAATAATATATAAATCAAATTAATTAATAATGATATTAGAAATATTAATATTAATATATTAAATTAATTAGATTAATATAATTAATTTAGTTAATGTTATAAATATTAGAATATTAAATTAAATTAAATAGTATTAATATCTAACTAATTAATATTAATACAATAAATCAATTAATTAATTAATATTCTATTATTAATCTTAATATATTAAAATAATTTATTTATTTATTAATATTTGTTTGTTTGTTTGTTTATTTATTTATTTATTTTAATTATTATTTAATGATAAGGGAAAGGATAAGCTATACCTGGGATGTGTTGACGTTCCTGATTTCCCTAATCAAGGGGAGCCAGCTTCATACTGTGGGTTCTCCGGTAAATGAATTAAAAGATACAAACCACAGATCTCTTAAATCCAGAAGAGAACTTCCTAATATTAAGAGGAGTTTGGATAAAGAGATGCTTTTTGGTTGAGAGGGAGGGCATAGCTTGATGTTAAATGAAGAACGAATTTCGGAGGATATGTTGTTGCATGGGAGGTAGGAAGGAAAACATATGATTGAGGAATATTCTGTCAAAGATTCAATTGAGAGTCCTACTATGGAAAGTTGAGAAGCGACATCAAGTTGTCTAAAATACCCCAGTGGTTTGTATTTGATTTTGTACATAGGAAAGCATATTATTGATTAGGGTTGTGTTTGAACAGGTGAATCTCTCAAAGGTTTTGATAGCATGTTGTTTACCAATTAGTTTGATTGGGAGAGACTGGTCATTCTTGATCTGCTGGATCAAGGGGTGTTGAGGCGTTATGAATGAAGCATTGCTTGGGAAGACATATGGCTGGATTTTTTTGCTAATGTCTGAGTCCCAAAGTTGGAAAGGTGGTATTGGTTACTAAGCTCTGTTTTGGATAAACAACTGGATTTTTTGGTTGATGGTTAGCAAGTAAGCCTGAGGGTACTTAAAGGGGCTGAAAGCTTAAGTTTGTCTTAGTCCCACCTGGATAGATTGCCTTGGTTAGGAATCTAGTCCATGGCATTGTGGTGCCTAAACTGTTGAGTGACTGTTTGGATAGATTGCCCTGGTCAGGGATCTAGTCCATGGCATTACAGTGCCTAAAGTTCTTCATGGTTCATATAGTTTGATATCTTCTATTGTATTTGTACATTATCAATGCCTCCCTAGTTAAGAGGGAGTGTTGGAAAATGTAACTATGTTCGGTCTTCAATAATGTACTTGAGTCATAATGTAATGTACTTGTCAAAATAATAAAGAAAATTATTCTTATTATTATTATTATTATTATTATGACTTATTAAAGCATGGGTTTCATGCTTGGATCACCATGTTATAGGTCAAAGTCACCATTGAGGACTTCTAGGATTTATTCTGAGTTTATAGAGTCATTGTACATTTAAAGAGACCCTTCTTGGACTTTTAAATCATGTAAAAAGGTTAATTATTTAGTAAAATATGAATTATGTAACCTCCACACCATGTCGGCCTAGAATAAGATCAAGTCGAACAAAGGACCCTATTCGACCCCACATGAAGCCTATAAAAGGAAGCTTATTGAATTCATTTGGATTATCATTCTCACACATAAGTTCGATCTCTCTTGTAGTTGGGAGGAAGTGTGAAGTCCGTTGATGGGAATTTGAAGCGAATGCGAGTTTAGGGAAGTCTAAGCAAAAAGGACAAATCGAAATTTTGGTGCCTCTCTCTCTCTGTTTCGTGGTTTGGATTGGGAGATCGAAGTCTCCTAAGTTTTGTTGTTTCTAGAAGTTGTCTATTGCTAGAAGTTGCTGCCTATTCAAAGTCGTTGGAAGGGGTCGAAGATCTGGAAGGCTCACTTGGTGTGGAGGGAAGGTCTAGTCTTAGTATAGGGTGAAGAGTCTCAAAGAATACTATTGAAAGGAAGAATTATCTTGACTGGGTTTTCCCCTCGAGGGGGGGTTTTCCCTGGCATAATGCCTACATCTAGGGTCTATTGTTTTATGTGATGTTGCTTTGGTAATTGCTTGATGAACTAAAAGAAAGAAGAAATAAAGAATCGTAATAATAAGACACATCAGAAGTAATTATCAAGAACAAGAAAAACTTATGACTTTCTAATTTTCTAACAAACTCTTCTATAGACATATTTTCTCTTAAAATAGTAAAACACACTTCTCGTGAAAACTAAATAGTTTCTTGGCTTGGTTGGAACTTACTAGTAAAATTTTAGATTTTTCCTTATGCATATTGATGGCGAAGGATTTTCCATCCTTGATGAGGTGGTATTGGTTGGCTCTCCACATGAATATTGCATTCCACATGTACATATAAGGACTTTCAAACACCACTTCACATGCATCATGGAGAACAACATCTAGTTCTACTTCATCAATAATATCAACATCAATAACAGATATAATTTTACACTGTTTGGTTACCTTTATTTCCACATCCTTATTTTCCCATCCCAATGGATATGATATTTTATGATCATGAACTTCCACCCCCAACTCTACTACAATGAGATTCACCTGTGATCCTGAGTTGAACATAACACCAACCTTTGCCTTCTTGACCTATATCCTTATATGGAAGAGTCCAATATTTTACTTCTCTTCTTGTTGCTAAAGGTTATTTATATTCACCTCCTTCTGCATTAATGTACAAATGATCTTCTCATCCACGTCTTAGTTGCTTTCAACATAGTTGCTGGAATCAGTGGCCATGGTATTCTTCTTCTTATTATCTTTCTTTTTGTTCTTCAAGTTAAGCTTTAGATGCAACTTCTAACACTTCTTTTCTATATGATCATCGATGTTACAATGATCATTGGGATCTTTGCACTAGTGTCTTTTGGTTGTTGTCTTTTTAACTCTCCCCCCTTTCCACTTATTCTTCCCCTCCTCATAAGTGTCTCGGTGTTCCTTCTTCTTTGACCCATTTAATTTTCCTTTCTTTTGGCATGTGTTCTCTACATATTGTGCCTATACACAAGTATCTTCCACCAATCTAGGTTTGAACAATATCACTTGCTTTTGCAAACGGCTATGTAGATCCCCTAGATACTTGAGAAGCACATTTGCATTTTTTGGGAGATACCCAACATTATGGCCATTTTTTTTTTTTAAACTTTGCGGTGTACTCTTGTACACTCTGCCCTTGCTTATGCCCGTAGTAATGTCATCGAATCCATTGTGAATTTATGAGGGTTTTGGAATCCTCTCACTTAGTCATTGTAGGATATCCCTCCAACCTCAAGGTCTATGTGTCAATTTCCCACCAGGTCAGGAAATGACCCTATAATTTCAATCAAGCAAACAAAATCTTGTATTCTCCCTTTATATGATGGATACTAAAATAAAATTCTAGCTGCTCCAACTAGTGATTTAGCTTCAGAGCATGAATCTCACTTTGGTACAACTATATGTCAAATTTTTCTTCCATTTTGAATAGGGACTGTAAATGGTTCATGGCACTCAAATTGGGTTGATCTTTTTTGGGTTCTTTCTTTGGTTGCTTCTTTGTTTCTTCGTGATCTCCCCTCCGATCAAACCTTTATGTCAGAACACCATCTTCTATAAATAGACTGAGCTTATTGGTCAAGTTCGCCATGAGGAGGCTCACATTATGGTTTATATTTGCAACTTGTGTTTTTAGTTCGCGCAAACCACTCCTTTGTAAGATCACGAGGGTTATTCACATATTTATCTCCCATGACTGGGGTTTTGTGACTTTCGGATTAATTGATTCGGATCCCATGCAACTTCCCACGATATGCCCAAAGAAACCTTCTTTGATACCAATATGGTTTTTAAAATACCATGTACATTCCAATGGATCATTCGTGACAACAATCTGATAAAATTATGCTTAAAATCTTAAATTTATACTATGAGGTTTTATCTCTCCTAAGATTTATGGATATGTAAATTATTGTTTATTGTGTACGCATGAAAATTATAATTATGTATAAAATAGAGAATAGTGAAATAAAATTCACAAGCCACAAATTAACACATGAAATGACCTAGGAAACCCTCTTGGGAGAAAACCTAACTAGAAGGTGAGGGTTCTCTACTCTCTCTCTTTGAATGGAAAATGGATGCAAGTACAAATAAGTAAGGTTTGTAGCCTGTGGGCTACTATAGTGCACTAATCCTCTTTGTTTTCTCTCTTCCTATCCAATCTTCAACTACTTTGCTCACCTATGGAACAAAATGCACTCGAATAGAATGTAACCCCTTTTCTTCTCAATGACTCGGTTATAAGGCAACTCGATAGTTTGTTAGCAATTGAATTTGACTATCTCGACTCTTAACTCGAGTTGTAATATATATTATTTTATAGTCTTCTTCATCATGATAATGTGGCTAGTCCATTTTCCATTAATAATAGGGGTTGACATGGCATCCTCTTGAATTATGGTGGTCAAAACATGAAGGTTAACTTTTGAATGGCATAACTTTTGCATATGGATTTTGATTGAGGTGTTTCTTATGCCATTAGAAAGGTCTCTATGTGTAAAATAACACAAAAAGGTGTCACACATAAGTTGTAAAGTTTTACCCCCCATTAAACACCATTTGATGCCTCAAACTACTCTTGGAAGGTTTTAAACCCCAATTCACCAAACTGGGTCCTGTTGGTAAAAATGGCCCTGTGAATTGATTGCTCCACCTTTTCCACTTTGAAAGCATTAAGATGAATGTCAAACAATATAATGATCCAATCTCGATCATAGGAGGAAACACATTCTCTTAACCATTAGGCCTACTTAATTAATAAATTACAATTAAAGTTAGGCACTTTGTGTTACGTCAAATGAGGATTACATAGACCAAATTTTTTTTGCTACTGGTCTACTTAAAGGGAAACTAGACTATTGACATGAATTCAAAGTCTTGATGTTGCTAAGACCTCATCTAACTAGGCATATTATAAGAAACTTATAAAAACATATTAGTTAAGCCAAACCTTGACATACATTGACATGAGAAGACAAAAAAGACTACTGAAGTTGCAAGCAAAAAACTAGTGAGCCTTAACAACTATTGGGAAAAATCTCCACGCATACATGCTAGTTGGTCACTACCCTCATTTAAGGAGAAGTAGATGTTGGTTGATATCCTAGCTAGAATGGTCAACTTGCGATCAATATTGTTAATTTTTTCCTCTAGCTTTGCCAATATGATAGAATTATCTCATTGAGTTCTCTTATACCTCCTCATGCCACTTGCAATATTTAAATGACATTTAACCTTGTGTTGCCTTCGCACCATGATCAATGAAGTGACGAGAGGGCATGTAATGCACCAAGTATAGTGGGAACCGTAGCCCCCTTTTGTTTGAGCTAACATCATATCAAGGTAGAGGGGGGTGGGGAGGAGTGTGAAAAATCCACAATTGCAGTAAGCTAGAAACTATTCTTCTAACTGCTGCAATTATTTTTATTTTGTTAATTAATTATTAACAAATAACGAATAACTCAATATTTCAAGCTTCATAATTAAAATAAATGTTGCATAAATAAACCTGAGAAATAGATGCGCGCATATAAAATGACACTAATAATGGATTAATGTCCCCGTAAAAACCCCAAAGGGAAAACTAGTGCAATAGATTAGGGTTTATATTTTATTTTCTTCAACAAATTAGAAAGTACATAGATATGCTTGCCAAACATTGAACAAGCTTCGGGATTTCTTGTCCACCACTCCAACCAGAAAATCGACCTGGAAACCCTTAGCTTCCCTTGCGAAATCAAACTTGGCCTCCTCTAGTAAATGCACAACAACAACAACAAAACTGCTATAAGAAATACGCACTAACTGGAAACTGAGTTTTTGTTGATCCTACACTCCTTTGGTGATTTTTCACTCACACTAGACAACTCGCTCTGTCCTCTATAATTAATTCCTAATAATTGGAAAAATGATCTGTTGCCTGGATATGCGCACTAGAGAACTCGCACCCACTAACATGACCTTCCTGTAGAAGAAACAAACCTTGCCTCTAACCTTGGAAATCAATGGAAATCTCCCTTGGAAGTATCTCTCCATTTTTTGTTGAACCCTTTCATTGATGCTCTGTTGGCTCGAACTCTTCCCTCACTGAAAATTGAGCATTGGGAAATTTGCACTATCATACTCCCTTGCTTGATCGATGTGTCTTCTCCAAGCCCCTTCGACTTGCTCTTATAATTTTCTCCTTAGGGCACCAACGATCAAGATATAATCGTGATCGATGGTTGAGATCATCTTAGACTCCGTCAAATCACTTTTGAGACGTCTCTAGAGCAAAAGTTGATTGACTTAATTAATACACTTTAATTAACCAATTTGCCTAAGTTAGACTTAGGAAATATTTAATTATATGGTCAATTAATTTAATTAAGATATTTCATAGTCATATCTTACGAAACCATTCTTAGGTATTGGAGATCTCGTGTTCCTTAGCCTCTTAAACATTTCAAAGACTAGAACACTTGTCTGATGCTAATCCAAACTCCATCTTCAAAAACTAACAGGGAGGAGGGAGAACACTTGCTCGTAGGCACCCTCCTCGAGGGATAATTAGTATAATTATATTAGTAAATGTGATTTGTATAGGTATCATTTTTTTTTAACTATAATGAGAAATTTTGGAGAATCAATAACTTCAATCAAATCGACTACCACTATTACAAATTTATATGAATCAATTACAACATGTCTCCAAAGACTTGAGCCCACACAACCAAGGAAATGCATGATTCATCAAACCACTCGATCTAAGATCCTTTGGCAACCATATCAATTAAAATAATGATTTATATTCATAACTATTATATTTCAAAACTTCATATTTAAAATTTATCAAAAAGACATAAAAATAAATATTTATAATAAACATTTTTTTTTAAAGTTGTATATTTATCTTTTATTTTATTTTTAATAAAAATATGTGTCAACAAAAATGTTGTATTTTTATTTTAATAAAATATGTGTCAAACAAAAAATGTTGCAGATATATATATATATATATATATATATATATATATATATATTATATATATATATATATCGTAATCTTTCATTATGATTGAAAAGTTACATGTTGTAGATGCTTTCAGCATATGTTGTATTGTCCTTTGCCACTGTGGGAATTTTCAAAATTGTTGATCAGTTGTCAAAAAGCTTTGAGTTCTTATTGTAGTCATCACCACACAGGGTGTTCAATCACTATCTATTATAATAGTATAAATAAGAAGCTATAAATATGTCTGTCATCTACAATAGTTCCACATACACCACGCAGGGTGATGTCTTTGCTAAAGGTCTAAGAATAATATACGATATATATACCCTGTGTGAAAAAAATATATACAATGTATGAGCCATACATATACGTAAAAAATAGAGCCAAATTAACTGTAAAGTAGGGGTTCTCTCCACTATGGTAGTTTTGATCATTGTAGGGCTGATGATAGTAACGATATTCATTGGAGCCTCTCTGTTCCTGTATCATCCACTCTCCTTGGGGAAGTATCGTGGCCTCCTTGGAAAGCCCGTCAGCACTGTTGTTATGTTCCCTGTAAATGTGATTGCATGAAATACTGTTAAACTGTGCTTTGAACAAATTCACTTCATCCAGAATATTACTGATATATATATATATAATCGAAATTTTAATAAAATTAAAAAAAGAATATGTGAAATTTATATAAATATTGTAAGAGCCCTATCCTAGGGTATGTTAACAGATCTACTTCTGATGAATTTAAATGTAATAAGAGGCAATAGTTTACTTACTTACAAGATTTTTAAACAAATAAAATTTTATCATTTACATTCTAATCCTTATAACTTATGGTGAACATTTAATTTTAATAAAATTTACATGAGTAATCTATAGAGAAATACTTGTACCGGTGGCTAGTGGAGATGCCTTTGACCTGCTACTCCTGTTGAATGCTCCTCTTGACGAACAGAACTGGATTTACCTCCCAGCCAACTAGGAAATAATCCCTAGCCCAGGAAACCTCCACAGGTTCCCTAGCCCTCCGAGCCCAAGTCCAACCAGACGTAATGTGTGTGTTCAAGATGAATGATCCAGACCAAGATGGACAATATTTCTCTCCTCTCAACAACCCAAGAAACCTCCATAGGTTCCCTAGCCCTCCGAGCCCAAGTCCAACCAGATGTAATGTGTGTGTTCAAGATGAATGATCCAGACCAAGATGAGCAATATTTCTCTCCTCTCAACAACCCAAGAAACCTTCACAGGTTCCTAATGTCTCCAAAAATGATAACAAATCCTAAAATCACAACCAACCCCAAAATCATAAGCAAGACCCAACATTCTCTTTTCTGCCTTCCCCCTTTCCTTTTTATACCCCCCCTCTCTTCTCCATCTCAACCATCTCTCATTAATGTCATTAATTTCTCATCCATCCTTAAAGTTGACTTCTCTTCTCCCAAATAAAGTTGGGAGTACATTTGGAAATGTGACATGAATATAAAATTGAGAAATTAATGGGAGAGGACCATGTCTTCTCCCAAGTAAATCTGAAAGTACATTTGGGAATGTGAGATATATATATATATGGAGAGGACTATGTGTTTTCCCAAGTAAATGTGAGGGTACATAGGGGAATGTG
The DNA here is from genome assembly GCA_000404065.3 of Pinus taeda. Lineage (NCBI taxonomy): Eukaryota > Viridiplantae > Streptophyta > Pinopsida > Pinales > Pinaceae > Pinus > Pinus taeda. The sequence goes on from APFE030765423.1 coordinate 162,691, forward strand.
AGATGAATATATATATATTGATAACTAGTTGGAGAGCACCATGTCTTCTCCCAAGTAAATGTGAGGGTACATTGGGGAATGTGAGATGTAATTAAATGGAGAGGACCATGTCTTCTCCCTAGTAAATGTGAGGGTACATTAGGGAATGTGAGATGAATATATATATATTATTTGAAATAATGGAAGGAGACCATATCCTACCTAAGATTCAATTTGAGAAAGTAAGTTGAGAATTTTTATAATATAAATCATGAATTTTATATTAGACCAATATTTCTCAATATTTTCAGATAATGTAAACATTAATAAAATTTGAAGGATAAGATTTAAGTGTGGCATTATATACACCCCTCCTTTAGAGAACTTCATCCCGAAGTTAGAATGAAAAGATACAAGGGGTTCGAAAGCATAGCAAATCAGAGAGAGTTATAGCAATAAAATTTGATAAGTCAGAAAATGACATTACTTCCCATCAAGAGTCTCCAACTGATCTATATCCCCTATCCATCCTGACCTACTTCCGTTCCCACCCTATCCATCCTCTGTTGCTTTATCAGTGGCAACGGCCATACTAACCAATGATAAAACCGACATGGTGGAAGCGTCAACTATGTCGACCTAACTTCCCTAACAGGCAACTGGCAATCATCATCACACATCTAGGGGAGCGTGTCCACCACTACCCTCCCACGATTTCAGGTTTTGGAGTATACACGATGGGAAATGCCTCCACGCCTCCTTCAGAACTAGGGTTAACACCCTAATATGGACCACACTACAGAGCTGGTTGGACTTGTCATCGAATAATCCAGTTAGGTCATCTCGCCACCTGTCATTTGCATTTTACTCGTGTCATAAGAGTGCATATCAAGTAGATATCAAATGTAGCATAATAATGTACATTATACCTTCCTCATGAGATGTCTCGTCCTTCCCTCAATGGAAGAGTAGATCTCAGCTATCATATAGTTCTTTCCCCCTATGGATTAGCTCTCATTCATGCATTTATATAACAACAAGACATATAATCATCACAATATTAATTCTAGTATCCATGTGTCAATCTGGGAATTTCCACTGGAAGTAAATCATAAATTCACTAAGTCATTCATTTAAATAAATCATATCCACTTGAGATATATATGAACCAAAATAATTCTGATAAGTTACACACTAGATAATCCATCACTAAGTGAGTCATACATGTAGGCCATACATCAACCATTTCTATCATCAATATCAAATCTATCAATTGATTCATATAAGTAGTTTTATGTGTCAAACCAAATGCATCAATATTACATAATGTTCATAAATAAATAACATGGAACTGCAAAATAGAACCTTAACATAGGTAGTTGTCTAGTCAAAATGGGCATCACAGATGCTCAAAAAGTGAGGGGTAGTCACGACGCATAGTCTCTGCATCCTCCCAAGTAGCAGATGCTGGGCTATACTTGTCCCACTGGACCTTAACTTGGTCCACTGTGCGACATTTGAGCTGTCGAACCCTACAGTCCAATATGTGTAATGGTTCTACCATTACGGTTCCCATGTCCAAGACCTGCAAGTCCCGCCAATCCAGTTTGTGAGATTCATTAGAAACATAATGTCGTAAAATAGATACATGAAAAACATCATGAGTTTTATGCAAATGGGGCGGCAGTACAAGACAATAGGTAACTGGTCCAATCTTCTCTTTGATCCTAAAAGGTCCTACGAACCGAGGTGACAATTTCGTCCCCTTCCCAAACCGGATGGTGCTTTTGTTGGGCTGGATACGAATAAAAACTTGGTCCCCTACTTCATAACTGCAATCAATCCTATGTGAATCAACATAACTCTTCTATCTATCCTGTGCTTCCTTTAACTTTTGCCAAACTTGCTTTACCTGTTCCTCCATTTCTTGAACTAATTCCGGGCCAACTATCACTTGGTCCTCCAACTTTTCCCAACTCAACGGCGTCCTGCAAGGCCTTCCATATATAACTTGATAAGGAGGCATCCTGATTGAACTGTGACAACTGTTATTATAGGCAAACTCTACCAATGGTAAGTAGCTTTCCCACTGAGTCTGATTATCCATGACATACATCCTAAGAATGTCCTCCCGACCCTGATTTAATCTTTCAGTCTGCCCATCTGTTTATGTAGTGCTCAGGTTCAACTAAGTCTGTAGTGTTGACTGCAAACTTGTCCAAAACCTAGATGTAAATCAGGAGTCTCTATTAGAAATGATCTTTGTGGGCAATCCGTGTAGTCGAATAACTTCATTGACAAACACTTGCACCACATCCGTAACATCGTAAGTGTCCTTTATCAGGATGAAATGGGCACTTTTGGTCAATTTATCAACTATAACCAATATAACATTGTGCCTCCGGGAAGTGAGTGGCAAACCCACTACAAAATCCATGGAAATTACTTCCCATTTAGATGTAGCGATGTCATGAGGTTTTAGGAGTCCTGCTGGATGGCGATGATCAGCCTTCACTCGCTCACATTCAAGACATTTGGCGACAAACTGGACTATGTCATGCTTCATGCCTGAGCAAAAGAAGAGTTTCCTTGTGTCTGCATACATCTTCTTTACCCCAGGATGTGCACAATAGAGTGCCCTATGAGACTCTCCGAGGATGGTTTCTCTTATACCCCCTTCCTTAGGTACGTAAATTCTCTCGTGGAATCTGAATAGCCCATCTGGTTCAAGGACATATCCCTCAAAATTTGGTTCTATTTGTTTCCCATTCTAAATGGTTGAGATGAATTTTAGATACCATCTTCAAAGAGTTTCTCCAATATCTGCTCCCTTAAATTTACCTTTAAGGCTACTAGGGAGAAGGTTCGTGGCCTCCTGCTTAGTGCATCTGCCACTACTATGAGATTTCAAAATCATACTCACTCATGAATTCATTCCATCGCCTTTGTCTGGCATTCAAATCCCTTTGAGTGAAGAGATGCTTCAGGCTTTGATGATCTGTTCTTAACTCAAAACTTCTCCCAATGAGATAGCGTCTCCATAGCTTCAAGGCTAACATCACTATTACCAATTCTAAGTCGTGGGTAGCATATAACTCTTCATTCTTCTTCAATATTCTAGAAGCGTAAGCTATTACTCCGCCTTCTTCAATCAATACCGCACCCAATCCTTGTGCCGAAGCATCGATGCAGACAATGGAGTATTTTCTCATGTCTGGTACTTGAAGGATTGGTGCACTAGTTAGTAGCCTCTTCAGCTCTGTGAATGCAATGTCACATTCATTTGTCCATTCATACCTAACCCCCTTTCGCTGTAATGTGGTGATGGGTTTTGCAATCCTTGAAAACCCTTCCACAAACTTGCAATAATACCCATCTAGCCCCATAAAACTACGTACCTCATGGGCATTTTTTGGTACTGGCCAATCCATTATGGTCTTCAACTTTTCCAAGTCAACTGAAATTCCTTCTCCTGAAATGATGTGCCCAAGGTAATGGACTTTCTTCTGAAAGAAGGAACATTTTGAAAATTTCCCATACAATTTATTTTCCCTTAAACAAGTTAATACCACCCTTAGGTGCTTTTCATTCTCCTTTTCATTCTTGGAATATATAAGAATGTCATCAAGGAAGACTTGCACGAATTGGTCCAAATACTTCCTGAACACACCATTCATGAGGCTCATGAATACTGTTGGTGCATTGGTTAAACCAAATGGAACAACTACGAACTCATAGTGCCCAAACTGAGTTCGAAATGCAGTTTTTGAGATGTCCTCCTCCTTTATCTTCAATTGGTGGTACCCAGATTGTAGATCGATTTTTGAGAAGACCATTGCTCCCTTCATTTGATCAAATAAGTCATCTATTCGAGGTATTGGGTACCTATTCTTTATCGTGGCTCTGTTTAAGTGTCTATAATCTATGCATAGCGCAAGGAACCATCCTTCTTCTTGACAAAAAATACTGGTGCACCCCAAGGTGAAATACTAGGTCTGATCAATCCTAAGTCTAAGAGCTCCTTTAACTACATCTGCAACTCACAAAGCTCTGTAGTTGTCATCCTATAGGGTGTTTAGATATTGGTTTTGCACCTGGTTTCAAATCAACGGTGAAATCAATCTCTCTTACAGGAGGTAATCGAGGCAATTCCTCTAGAAAAACATCCTTGAATTATGTCAAAATTGGATGTTGATCTAGGGAAGGTCCTTTCTGGTCACTTACAACCTTGACCAAATATAGTTTCCAACCTTGTCTAAGACAACGTTTTACCTTCATCATGGATATGAATCGTAGGGACACTCCCCTCTTGATTCCAACAATCTCAATTGGCCTACCTTCATCATCTAAACAAATCACCTTCTTCTTGAAACAATCTACCAAACCTCGATGAGCTTCTAGCCAGTCCATTCCAATAATTACATCATACGTCCCCAATGTTGTGACATATGCCTTCAACTTAGTCATACACACCCTGAGGTTTACCTGACATTGGTTAACACTAGGCCCTACTGCTTGTTTTATTCCAAAAGCCATCTCAACTTGTTTAAAGTCATCGTGCTCATACGTTGCCAACCCACATTTTTCTAATGCAACTGGTGAAATGAAACTATATTTAGCACCAGAGTCAAACAATTTTTTAACTTTTACTTCGTTTATCATACCTGAGGTTTCTACCACGACAAACTAGTGTTTAACTTGTTAATTTTCAACTACTGCATAGATTCGGTGGTGGCTACCGGCTCTCCCATTGGTTCTTTTCCCTCTATTATGTTGTTATCAGTTTGAAACTCAGGGCAGTCCCGCTGGTAATGAGGTCCTCTGCATCCCCAACAAGTGATGCGTGGTGGACCTTGAACCGAATGTTGTGGAGTTCTTTGGAAAGAGTTTCTTCCCCTGGAACCCCTGCCCCCACTTGTTTCTCCTCACATATGACTTTGATTTGTACACGCCCTTGAAGCTGTGGGTGAAGCTACACTAGAAACCGTTGAAATCCATATTGTCAGTATTCTAGGCATAACCTTGTTTCCATATGGTGGTGGCCTCAGAATTCCTCCGCTTTGGAAGGTACGAGGGGCCTTCCCCATAAACCCTATTTGACGTGGAAAGATGGCCCTGCCTTCACCCTTTAAGTCTAAGTGTTCTTTGACATAACGAGCCTATTCTACAGCTTCTGTAACTGAGGATGGTTTCCACATCTGCACCATTGCCCTAATCTTAGCTTTCAACCCATACATAAAACGATTCACTTGGCGTTGGTCAATATCCATGTAGGAGACATACTGGACCAATTCCATAAATCGAATTTCATATTCTTCTACTGTATGATCCCCCTATATCAGGGCATGGAAGGCTCCTACCTGCTGTTCTTCATAATATGCGGGCATGTACTTCTTCCTGAAACTCTCCTCAAATAATTCCCAAGTAATTGTGTCTGGAGTGAGGTGCAGTTGACGCTCCAAGTTACCCCACTAATTCAGAGCACTATCTCTATTTGGAATATTGTTATTTTGGCTTTGGAATTGGAATTATAATCCCTTAGTATCCCTTCTAACCAGGCTTCTACCCGCTCATTGGCACGACCTCCTGCAAACTCTGGGAGCTTAATCTTCTGGAGCTCCCTAGTAATGTCCTCAACTAGAGGTCTTCTATCATAGTCTCTAGATCCCTTGGGGTTCCCTAACCCTGATGGAGGGTGTTCCCCTTCCATTTCATTTTTTTGGCGCCCTCTTAAGGTTTCATTAATTGCTTCCAGGGAACATAGGATGAGAGTCAATTCTGGTGAAGGTAATGGGTTATTTAAAGGAGGTCCTTGTGAAGACTCTCCGGGCCCTTGGTTTCTTTGTGTCCTCACCATTTTGATTTGTTCAAAATCTGCACGATATCTAAGACCTATTAGCACTATTCCTAACATTTTCTACCACACTCTAGATAGTCCATAGAGAACCCTAAGCAATAGATCAATTCAAGTTATGCCAAGTTACCACAAATTTAAACTTTAGAACATGTTATCATAGGCTAGATTACTAATTAAAAACATTGTTGGTGCTTTGTTTAAGTGTTGTGTGCATTTTACCTGCCTACCAACACCTCATTTCTGTTTAATCTCAATGTCTTAAGCTTATACATTGTCTTTCTAGTATATGGGAGGAGAACTCCCTATAGCAACACAACACTTTCTAGTTGGTATTGATATTCTTCCCAATCAATGTTCATCCTAAGATCATAACCCTCATGACTTTTATTGTTTCCATACCTCATTCATGCAAGATCCTCAACCAGTGGACCATACTTTCATCCGCCAATCTCAACAATTTTATAGCTAAGGAACCAATCGATCTTCATACATGTATATTCTCCACATCCACTTGTCAAGTTGTAAAAAGATTTTTTATTTTTTAATGTATAATTCAAACGTAAACCTAAACTTAGTAATGTATTTTACCATATGCATCGAATTAATTTAATTTCTCTTTCTATTTTATATTTAAAATTAATTTAAATTCTCTTCCTATTATATTTTTTTCTAAATTGATATAGTTCATTGAAAAAAGAAAAAAGAAAAAAAAAAAAGTAACCCTATCTAAACAAACTTTTATATATATATTTTATATTTAAACTACCACCAATAAATAAATATAAATCTATAGTGTAAGACAATCATATATTTATAAAATTTATATTTAAACTACCACCTCTAAAAGTTATTGTTTACCTCATACCAAAAACTCCCCACTCATGTACACAAAAAATCCAAAAGTTGCTACAGATTGAGGAGGTAAATATCTAAATAAATGTTTATCTCCCCTTTCTTTACAAACTGGAAAAGGAAAGTAACAAAATGGTGGGTCAATGAATGATAAATTGCAGACAAAAAGGTCCGACAGCAAGTCTGTGTGTATTATCCCCTGAGACTATAAAACAATTGAACTGGGTTTCTTTGCACTGCGATTTTATATTGGTAATGAGCTTAACAGTCCTCTCGGATTCGCAGAACACAAAGCAGACAGATGCATTTTCAGATATGTTAGCATCCAAATCCCATGTCGTACAAATTCACTTGGGTTTACAGGTAATCACATAAGTTTGAGCAATTCGACAATGGGAGTTTGCTTCAAAGAAGTCCTTAGACATGTACTCGAACGGGAAGCTAGAGGATTTGAGAATGTTAATTGTAAATATCAACGAGCCATGGATTTGGATTCCTATGTTTCTATTATGCTTGAATGCATAAGCATGAGATAACCTTTATGGGGTAAGTAGTAGGTCCATGTCCACAACCTAAAATCTGTCATTAATCTAGAAGTTGTTATGCTGAACAACTTTGTGAACATGTATACCAAATGCGGTCTTCTGGAGAATGCACGCATGTTTGATAAAATGCTAGAACGAAACATAGTGTCATGGACCATATTGTTGGGTTGTGTTATATTCTTTCCACGACTAACCTACGTAGTGAACCGGGGGGTTAGAGGGGGGGCGG